>JAIOTZ010001970.1:0-25793 GCA_023374045.1 Limonium bicolor
TCATGCGTCCCCCTATGTTGGTTGGGGGAAGAGAGGGCATCCCTTTCGAGAAGAATACTCACACTCTCTCCTCATCTGTATGTTCTTCTAATTCTACTAAAAACCTCTATCAACTCCACTTGGACTAGATCATTCAAAATCGAACCACGTAAACCCTTGTGTCTTACTTATTACTATTAAATACGACGCTCAAACCACTAATCACCAAGGAGTTAACCTAAAACAAGCGCGCGGATTACACTGTAATCCATAAATTACCCTCTAACAGTGGTCTTACTTTTGATTTTGTACAATATGTATACTTATGTGCCACTATGAAGAAATATTTATTTTCATTAATGAAGGTGATATAGTTAAGTAAATTGTGTTAAGTTGTGTAAATCAATCAAATCCATGAGTGAAAACGCTACAAAACAATCAAACTATTGTACAATTAGTAATACACATAAACTAACAATTTTGCTAAATGAAACCTACAATTTAATAACTTCAATAAAAATAGCATATTTAAAAACCAACGGACTTGTAACAAATACCCAAAACTAGTAGCTAACACAAAGCCGTCATTGTGCAACTTCTGAATATCCAACAACAGCAACCCCAACACTAGTCCCCAAATACTCAGCCACGCGGGCAGACATATAGAAAGGTCACGATTAGTCGCTTTTTATCCTCGAAGTTAAACAAAATTCCCGCCGTGGGACGGAGTTTGAACTTATTCCCCTACCGATTTGCCTTCCGGATTATTCACTGCAAGGAAAAGGCATATGTCAAGCTTAAGGTTTATCGGCTCCTTAGTCTCTCTTCTTAGCTGCCTTCTCTTCCTAGGAAACAGAGAATGTATGCGGAAACAATTGAGACTTCCAGTCTGGTGGTGACTTCTTTCCTTCCCGAGATGCCAAAAAATGAGGTTTTTTTTTAGACTTTTCCTTGAGTCTTTGACGCTTTCCGAGCCGCTGATGCCCTTCATCTTTCCTGGGAAAGCTGCAGATCAGTCCTTTTATGGTCTCACAGGAGCTCTTTCTTCTCTTCTGGGCTAGCTTCACTCTCTTCATTGCCTGAGGTCAAGACTGAATATGGCCGGGGATCAGTCCCGCTTCCTTCAATCAGACCTGACAGAGAGTTAGCCGTCCCTAAAGTATACAGAGCAGAAGCGGGTGGGAAATTACTTTCAAACTGACCTCGCCTAAGGATAAAAAGCTTACACTTGTTCACTAAAGAATGGGACGGCAGTGGTCCGCCAGCAAGCTCGTTCTGATCTTAGACGCAGTACAATGGAATCCTGAAGCACCGATCGAACCATCTCGAAAGCACTAGGATCTGGATATGTCTTATTGACCAGCTTTGGTCGAGCAATGCTACATTTCTTGAACGGTCACAGCCTACATAACTCTTCTCCCTCTTTTCAAGGCCGACTATCATTTCACGGCGTGGAATAGATGCGGAAGTTTACCTTGGGGTTACCACTCCCGCCAGCCGTTTCCAGCTGTTGTCCCCCTCCCAAGGGCAGGTTCTTACATGTTACTCACCTATCTGCCACTGGAAACACCACTTCCCGTCTTACTTGCATGTGTTAAGTATGCCTCCAGCGTTCATCCTGAGCCAGGATGGACCATACACCTGAATTTCCATATGGCAATGTTCATCTCTTACCAAAGAATTTTCTGCCCGTGGGTCAGGAAAGTCAGAAGGCTTTCATCCTTTTCAACCTATCAAGAAGAGCTAACCAGACTAATGACTATGAGTGCGACGGACGGCAGGTCGTTTGAATGTGGCCTATTTCCCCTCTTTTACAATCAGTTTTGCTACAGCACCCACTGCTGATACGTCTTGTCCACCCTTTTCAAGTGTTCTTTCTATGTTATGTATGGTTATGCCTAAGGGCATCTCGGTTGTAGTAGATTTATCTTTTTTTATCAATGAATACCCCTTCCCAAACTTTTTTCAGTCTAATTCGACCTAACAAGAAAGGAATCACGCTCTGTAGGATTTGAATCGAGGCAGCTATTTTCTTTCTTGGGAGCGACCGATGAGATAGTTGTTTATCAATGACTGAAGCATATGAGCTTTTTACATATGATTGGCAAGCAATTTGATCATAACCAGCTTTGAGGATGTTAACATAACACAGGGTTGAAGGAAATTGATTTGTCATCTCTTGCAGAGGCTCACTCAATTCACATCTTCGTCCTGAACAAATGATAGGTCACAAGATCATGTTGTTCATTGGGAATTGAAGAGGGGAGACCGAGCAGAAATCAGCCCCCCTCGCTTCAGTATCTTTTCTAGTAGGAGAGGCCACAAAACAAAGGCGAGAATTAGGGGCGTAGCGAAGCAAAAACTGAATAGAAGACCTATTGGATTCTCCAATTGGATATGTAATATCATGCGATAGACTAGCCTTTAAGGTTATTGGACTAGGCAATAAAATAGGCTCTCTTTTCTTTATTATCTAGCTCTGTTAAGAAAGCAGTAGGCAAGCTTGTTGTCCCCCTCCTTTACAGCCGTGGTAGGGCACCTGACCTTTCTTAGAGTGTAGTAGGGGTGAAGTGCAGAAAGTCCGGGTTCGTCAACAATGAAAGCCGTTGACCTGAAGACTCGAGTTGAGAAGAGGGCTAGGGGCGTAGCGAAGAGGGTTTTTAGGGACTGGAAAAGATGGGTAAAAAAGCATTAACGGGAGGGGAAGAAGCTTGGAAGCAGAGTCGCTACCCCCTCAAGCACATTTTTTTCCTTTCTATTAGTAAGGTTGTTAAAGGGCGAAACTTGAGTTTGATTACAGGGGTGCGTGTGAGATGGGGAATGGAATACGAATTACAAGACAGCACCTGGAACCATACTGCTGCCGCTGCCCTTCGGGCATGCATTTTTCTGCAAATGGTTGCAATGTGCAGGACCCACAGACGGGACGATGTTTTACTGTCAAACATAAGTTTTGTGTTGAAGGCCGTATTCATACGGGAAATTATGATCAAGGCTTGAATACTCGGAGACAGGGGCGTAGCGAAGGAAGTGTTGTCAAGCTCCTGCCTCAAGGATGGCAGTTAAGGAGTTACAGTGTTGTATCTTTGTCGTTGGCTCAACCCGCTTGATCCAGCGCATTAATAGATTACATATCAAGAGCGATAATAAAAAAATATGGATTCTTCTTGGTTGAGACCATGCGGTCCCACTCGTGAGGGGATCTTAGATGCAGCATTACTGGTGTTAGCATCCCTCTTTTCTTGCATGAGGCAAGCGGAAGAGTGAATCATCGAATAGGTGGATGGCTCTGAAACCTACAGATAGATGGTTCAACCGGCCAGCCCAACCCCGCAGGGAACCCAACCTCGGCCGCCGAGCCGGGAAAACGAACCACTCCTTCTAAAAAAAATTCCATGGTACAAAATGAAGCCGTTCGAAGGTCACCCTAAAGTAGGCCCCAACAAATATCTTTCGCCTTTGAAACATCCAAAGAGGAACATGTGTTTCCGGAGAAGGGGAATAAGCACACAATGAAATAGGTGGAGCTTATCTCAACCACAGGCTCCCGTAGCTTGGTTACTTCCAAAGAAAGACATAGAATAAGCATGAAGAACAAAATTCAGAACTTGGGTCCACTAGTTGGAAACTCTACCATAATTGGTTAAATCGATCGGTTTGAGGATGATGACGCTCTTCCTAAAGAGTAGATGCAAATAATAAATAATATAATAGTAAAGGTTCGATGCATAGACTTTTGCAATTGGAACATAAGGTACCGAAATTCTGACTTGTTCATCAAGCTTTCGATGTAACACCCCAACTCATAATTCGCAATTAACGGTAGTTAACAATCCCAAACTTAAATGAAATCGCAGCGGAAAAATAAACCAAACTCCAGTGTTACCATCGTTAGTCACCCACGTGACTAACTAAGCCTTACTAACTCCAATGTAACGTCTGAATGACTGAATACTTAACCAACTTAAACTCTAACAATTACTTATACATTCCGAGTTCTACTAATCGTTCCAAAATACAAGTTCGTTCTAACTTACAGCAATATACATAAATGTATAAGTTCTAACCGAGGTAACATCAAAAACAAAAGTACACCTGGTTCAAAAGTCTATCCCACCGACACTCGGTCAGGTCGAATTTCCATCAAATACCTAAAAAATGGTAGGCCCAAACGGGCTCAGCACAATTGTTGGTATGAAAACGTGCAGCCCGCAAGCTACCTGGCCACACATACACTACTTTGTCGTTCACATGCGGTTCATTATTACAATAATATAAATGAAACTGTAAACACCCAACATGCATTATATAAACAAAGAAATCATTCAATACAATAATATAACCCAAATGAAACAAGACATCAGTATATCGAGTCAGTGTTCTGTTCCTTCCTAGGCCTTGAGATTATTTTGGAATCTCGTTATAGACCTTAATCTTTACTTATCATGGACAATCCACACAATGGGATTGCCACTTCTATAGTCAGTAACTTAACTTATCTCGGGTATGTTTAAACCCTGTTAGAGAGTACGAAACTCTAATGAACCACCGTCGTTGTGATGTACATTGAGTCAGGTATGATAAACCCTTTAGACGAGATTAAGACTCTCGTATTGTATAAATAACCAGGTACGTTTAAACCCGAAGGGAGTAAAGTAAACTCCCTCAACCACCGTCAAAAAGAGACGTACATTTAATCTGGTACATTTAAACCCAGTGGGCTAGTATACAACGTCCCCAGAACCACTGTCAATGAAAGGCGTACATTTAATTGGGTATATATAAACCCAATGACGAGTATAAAACTTCCCCACCACTGTCATGACGTACATTTATAGTTGGAAGATGATCTGATGCAGATACGACCTCCTACACTCAGCATACATGGCCAGGACTTCCTGGGCTCCTCGCCTTCCCGTTATCTTGATCGTGTTAGAAGTCTTAATGGAACAATTAATTGTTCTACTTCTAGGGTGATAAGTTCAAACATCACATTTCGGATGTCGACAATTTATTTAAGGGAAGTTAGTGAGAAACTTGTGTACAAGTTCTCATACGTAAATACATAAACTCGTAATCCTCTTGTTATCACATATATCATATGTGTGATTTATTCATACTCTAAGGTATAGTTAGCATTTCGCAACATATAGTGTCCAGTCAAACATGAACAATAATACGAATACACATACAACATTTTACATGCAATTATCTGCGTCATTATCACGTACAACTGATAGCACACAAGCCGATGTAACTCGGTAGCAAACAGACTACAAGAATCCATACCGTTCAACGTAGACAACACTCACCTTACCTCAGCTGTCCTCCCGCCTATCACGCTCCTATAATTAGATTAATCGAGTGTGTTAATTCACTAATTACTCTCGTATCATATTTAATCGTATTTATGAAATGTTTAAGTGTTTTGTTTCCGTTATTTCGTGAGAGTTATAAGATTTTCTCTTAATCATTATTAACACATTTAATTCATGACTAAGTTACATTTAAGGCATTCTTTGATGTACCTTAATCTCTGAAATCTTAGTATTCTTGAATTATAATCTTATATTATAAGAAGACTACTCCATAGATTTCTTTTTGCATATTTAACCCAATTATATATATATATATATATTCACCTTTACAATAATCTTTGTTATCATTGTATGTTATTATAATCCTTGTCATTATGTAGCATTAATATCTTTTGTTCATGTAGTATATACACATGTGTTGTGTATATATAGTGTTAGGCTTTCATAATGCCTATTGCCACTATATATTATATCATTCTCTCTTTATATAATAAACTCCTTATAATATACATATACTTACAATATGTATATTATATGCTTTCATTTCCCTTAATGACATAATAAATTTGCTATGTTCTTGTTAATCCTTAATTGTCACGTATAGCACTGCCCATTTTTCAAATACTTTTGTTTATTACAATATAACCCCAAATGTAATAAATTGTTTACAATTTAATTCCTTAAACTATTATAACCTATAGTTTTTTTACCTTACTTATTTATGCCAAAATTCCACTTACAATCTGTCTCAATTATTAACAAATCCTATATTGTTTAAATTCAGATTCCAACCCCTTATTTTCGGTAAATACATTATGACCACACTTATTTTCATAACTTTACAATTTACCACTAATTGCATCTTAACGTATAATTGTATTCCTTACTTTAGTAAACTCCAATTCCCTGCCTATATTTTCGGTAATTACCTACAAACCTCAACTAAATTTTCGGCGTGTACTCATGTTTTTCAAATTACATTTTGACCTCATAATTTTTACAACTTACAATTATGTTATAATCCTTATTTTAATCTATAGTTTTAACTCTTCATTTATTTCATTCCAAACTAACACTTTAATTTACTGAAATTACAGAACAGACCCTATGGAATTCGGCTTTGAAGTATACTTTTTCTTAATTACAATTTTCACCCCAAAACTTTATAATCCTTACATTTTTATATTATAATTCACATTTAATCCTAATTTTCAATATTTAACTCCAACCTTTGGTCAACACTTTGACCCATACCATATTTGACCTATATTTCTCTTATGTGCCCAGAACTTATAATAACAATTTGGCCACTAGCTTTTCTAGAATTTACAATTTGACCCTAAAATTCCTTAACTTATATTTTCTCATTTCTAACCAAACCAACCCTGCTCTTTCGGCTTATTTATAGTCCATCACTCCTATTTTAATTTATTACATGTTACCACCTTTTTATGGTCTAAACTTTATTAAATGATTATATAAGCTTTATAATCCATTTTAAGGTCATTTCTTGCACTTAAAATTATCAAGAACTTTCTAACCACTTAGATATTTTTTCCTCAGTGCTCAAAATGATTTAATTCACCAAATAGCGCACAAATTTTTGGATATAACACTAACTTTTATAAATTATGCTTTTATAGCATTTTATGTTACAAAAACCTTATAATATACAAGCCTAAACAAGTGGTTGTTATATAAAATTTAACATAAGCTTAAAATGCATAAAAATACATGTAAACCACTGTAGGTTTTGGCTTTAACAGTTTATACCCCATTTTTTTCAGAAATTACATTTTAACCACAAAACTTTATAAACTTGTCATTTTAATACATAAGCCTTAACTTAACTTAACCAAAAATTATAACATAAACTTATACACATCTAGGTCATTATGGACCATTTCAAATAGTACATTCTCGGCCATATTGTGTTTTTACCCCAAAGTTTTCAAAAATTGCATTTTAGCCCATTTTACTAAATCCTTTGCACATTTAAGTCCTTTAAATTATCCTAATGTTATAATACATTTTTATACACATTTTTAACTCATAATAGGTCATTTTACACAGAGAAATTTTGGCTGTAACTTGTACATACTTAAACGAATTTTTAAAGTGCAAAAATATGTTCTAAAGTTAGAACGTTTACCTTATAATTTCCAAGATAGATCTTGTTGTTCGTAACCTCAAGTTTTTGGCCCTATTTATACAGATAAGAACACTAAGTTCTTGTAAAAATTTAAGGGCTTAAAACAAAGCCTAAACACCAAGGTTTTAGTTTAGGAATTTTACCCTCTTTAAGGTTGATTTCTCCACTTATGTTCCCTTTGTTTTTCAGCAAAGTTTGGGAAGTTTGAAGACTCCAATTTTTTGATATGTCACAAGGAAGAGAAAATTTCAAGAGTTAGAACCTTATATGCTCCTTAAACAAAACTAGAAGCTTAAAGCACAAAATGGAGCTTTAAGAGTTGTTTTTACCTTAAGGAGTCAAAGATGATGATTTTTCCTCTTCAAAAATCATAACACTAGGAATGTATGAACAAAGTTAGGTCCTTGGTAGATATAGGAGTAGAGATGATTTTAGAATAAAATAAGCTTATTTTCAAGACTTTACCTTAGGTAGAACACCCTTGTATTTTTTGCCCCCTTTAGGGCTTGGAAGAGATCTTGTTTTTTCATGAAAATAGATGAGAAAATGATCTCAAAGAACTAGATTTTTGGAAATCACAATGGAAGAAAGGAAGCTTAGAACCTTAGAGCACATTTTTACCTTTTGAGTTGTTGAACTTAACTTGGCCACTCCTTGCTGCTTGCTCACGGTTTTACACCCCTTTCAACAGGAGATTTTTGGCTTTACCAAGAGAATAAGTACTGTTAATCTTTGATGAAGAAAAGAGAAGATTTGAGGTAAAAATAAGTGTTTATGAGCAAGAACAGTGGAACAACAAAGGAAGGAGATGAGGATGGAGAGTACCACTTACTTTCGGCTGGGATCAAGGATGGAAGGGTGTTGTCGTTGAGCATGGGCAAAAGAGAAAGGAATGTGAGAGAGAAAGCTTATTATGTGTGAGAGTTGATGTTCCCAAGGAGGGTAGACTTTTGCAATGGAGGAAGCTTCTCTTACAAAAGCATAAAGCACTTTAATTTGGATGTCCTTTCCCTTACACAAAACCGGCCACCATGCTTTTTGGGGGGAGATTTTGAAAATTTTGTGACTTAATATTATGACTTCAATGTTGTACATTTTGGACTTGTTTTTATGTGTTAGGTTGTAACATGTGTTGTTACCTTGTCCTAAGGTATATACCTTGTGTTTTTAAGTTCTTGGTATACTTTATTATTTATTGTAATTATATAAATTATACCATATAATTTTATCACATGATTTGTGATCTTATTTCATGTATTAATGTATTATATGTTACATTAACTTTAGGAGTTGTTTCCTCCCTATAAATATTCCTTCTTTAGTCCATTATTTCATGTGGGGGTTTGGTACCCATTTTGGACTATACATGCTTGTTTATATATGTATGTTTAAGGTGATAAAATCCCTTAACGAATTAAGGTTCATTATTCATAATTATTCCTTGATTAACTCCTTTCATTTAATTAATTCATAATTAATTGATGTAATTAAGGTTTTGGGGTATTTCATTCGAGCAGCTCTTTTAACTGCCACCTAATCTCCCAACATGCTCCGAAAACCAAGAGTCGTCCAATCCCTTGACAGAGGGAGCTTGCAACTACAAAGAAGATAGGCCGGTCAAAGAAAAACAAGGTGCAATAGGCTCTCTGTGAGACTTTCACCAGCTTACTAACTCCCAACAAGCTGTTGATCGGAATTATGGAACTCTCGTTCGGTTGTTCAAGCATTTGATAATCAGAATCATTTTGGCACATGAGATGGCTAGTTTGGTTAGGTAACATAATGGAAATGTATTGGACTGCAAATCCTGGAATGACGGTTCGACCCCGTCCTTAGCCTCAAAGAGTTGCGAGCAGCACAGAACTTGAATCAATCAAATGGAATATACACATATGGCTTTCCTTTGTTCAAAATCCACAGACAACATTCTAGAACTTCCAAACCAAGCAAAATGAGAAGTAGCTTTTTACGTTACGCTTCAATAGAATGAATTTTGTAAGGGTAGAATACGCCCCATGGTCGCTCATCAAGCCAACTTTTCTCTTTGGGAGGTGAAAGAGCAGTTAAAGCAGACATTGCATTAGTTCCTGTTTATGAAATGAACTTTGGATGTTTGAAGATGTTCTTTCCATGTTCCTACTCCATCCCTTCTCATTGAATAATTGTGTATATGAATATTTTGTCTCCATGTATTAGTTTATAGAGATTGACGAATTGATAAATGTGAAGGCTATAAATGTTTGAAAACGATAAATTTAGTTGTTGAAGTTGATTTTATGTATTCATTAACCTTGGTTTATATGTATCCAGAGTAATTTGTAAACGTTTCCACTGAAGATTAGAAACATGTACACATCCTTATATAATCCTTTCCAAAACTATTTTAGAAAATGACATTAACAGTTATATATCTTTTCTTTTGGCCGTTCATATTGAATCATTGTGTATAAGAAAATTTTCGTAGAATTTATTAGTTTACAGTGCTTACTGATTGATAAACTGAAGGCTATAAACGTTTGTAAACGATAAACTGAGTTGTTGAAGTCAATTTTACGTATTCATTTAACCTTGGTTCTTACGTATCCATAATAATTTATAAATGTTTCCACTGATGATTAAAACATTTACACAAACTTCTGTAATCGTTTCCATCACAATTTTAAAACAGATGACACTAACTATTATATATTCTTCCCTTGACCGTTCTCATCCAATCATTGTGTGTACATGAATATTTTCTTTGCATTTATCAGTTTACAAAGCTTGATTGATTGATCAACCTGAAAGCTTTAAACGTTTGGAAACGATAATCTGAGTTGTTGAAGTCCATTTTAAGTATTCATTAACCTTGTTTTTTTACGTATTCATGATAATTATAAATGTTTCCACTAATGATTAGAAACTTGTACACAACTTTTTATAATCATTCCCGTCACTATTTTAAAAAAGATGAAACTGACTGTTACCAAAGGCTGCTTTCGTTCGCGCCTAAGACTGTTCACTACAAGCTATCAACGTTTTCTTAGATTGAACTTCGACTTCTTTATTGTCTTTCAATCTTGCAGGCAGGTTTCCGCCGAGTCATTCCTTTTGCTCCTACTCCACAATTTCATTGGGTTACGATTGGTTCACAAACGATAGAAGAACCCTTACATCTACAAAGGACAAATCGTTTAATACGTTAATACAGACTGCAAAAAACTCAAAAGAAAAGGAACAACTTGTGTAGTAGATAGGAAGCAAGGTTCGTAGCCTACACTCATCGATTAGAACGTTACATCTTGTGTAGATACAAGACTTAGAAGGTAGAATGAAGTGTTAAAAACCTTTGATTCATGGCTTACCCTTTAAGGCCTTCATTGGTGGTGTTGTTTTCCTTGTAACTTTGACCATCCAATGGAGGTTGATGTAGCTTGAGTTTGAAATGAAAATAGGTGAAGAAATGAGCTAGAATTAAGGGATTTTTGGACCTACATATACAAAGGAAAGACTTGGAGTTTAAAGCACATTTTCTTATCTTTAGCTTTGTCCAGGTTTTTGGCCTTAAAAATCTATATATTTTCAGCCTAGATCATGTGGGAAGGAAGATTGTGTTGTTCTTACTTTGTTGAGGAAGAAAGAAGAAGATTTAAGAGGAAAAAGAGTAAGGAAGCTAACTCATTGTTGTCCTTCCATGGAGCTTGAAGAGAAGCATCGAGAGGAATAAGATGAAGAACTTGGTCAGTGAGAGGAGGGAGGATTCATAGCAGCATCGGGAGGAATGTGTGTTGGTGAGAGAGTGTAAGAAGTTGTAAGTTGGGGTTCCCCATGAAAGAAGACTTTGTGACTTAAGGAACTTTCCTCCTTTATGGTGCTATTGCTTTTTTATACTACTTTTCCCTCCACCAAACCGTCCCCCTAGGATATTTATGGGGTACTTTGTAATTTTTGTAACTTATAATATTAAGGTGTTATATGTTGTGCATTTGGACTTATTTCACGTGTTAGGTTGTAAGTTGTGTATTTACCTTGTTCTAAGGTGTATTCCTTTGTATTTTGAATGATTGATATACTTTAATATTCATTGTGACTAGTTAAAGTATGTTTTATAATTCACTCATGTTATTTGTGCTCTTAAAACATGTAATGATGTATTACATGTTACATAAACTTTCTTAGTTGATTTCTCCTTATAATTACTCCCTCACTAGTCAATTATTTTATGTAAGGTTTAATGACCTTTTTGGACTATGTACATTTTCACATATATATATATATATATATATATATATTTTGAAGTGCCATTTTTCCTTAATTCATCAGGCTCATTGGCCTTTCTAATCCAATGATTAATCCTTAATCGTGTGTATTAACCTTAGGGGTATTTCAAGGACAACATCAACTTTTTATTTATTTTTTGTTAACATTATCATTCTGATAAATACTGCAAGTTGAACCAACTAACACTAACGTAAATTACAACTCTTTACACATGAACATTAAACAATGTGAATCTTTTGTCTCTTAAAAATGAACCATGTGCTTTAAAAAAGTTAATCTTTAGTTAAACAAAAGTGAATCATTATTTTCACAAAATTGAATTTTATGCGAGAATAATATGAACTTGACATTGGCAATTTAGAGGCCGGCAATGGTGTTCCACCAATATAGCTTTAGCCATTCCGGGGTTGTATAAAGGGTAGTATTAACTTTTTTTATTGCGTGTTTATTAATAAACAAACCACATTAGCCTTCTTCGACGTTTTAACTCTCCTAAGGGTATGTTTGGGGTTTAGGGGTATCTTTTGTATGTTCATTTTGTACTTTTTATAATGTTTCAATTATCATGGCTGATTTTTAGGGTTTTAAGTTTAGGGTTTAGGGTCCTTAGACGGTTTAACTATCCTAGCTAATATATGTTTGTGGTGTTATGATGTTTAACTTTTTACACTTGTATTTTAAAAGTGAATCATTAGTTTATGAAAAGTGAATCTATTCTTTAAAAACGGTGAACCGCATGTTTTTGAAAAGTGAATCTTTTGTTGTTGAAGAGAAGTGAACCGTATATTTTTGAAAAGTGAATCTTAGTTGTTGAAAAGTGAGTCATTAGTTTCTATAAAATGAATCCTTTGTTGAGAAAAAGTTAATTTTAATGTTTACAACAAAACCTATACTTTATCAACCAATTTTATAATTACCGCAATTTAGAACCAAAGCTATATTACTACATGGAGAAAAGAACAGAGAATGAACAACTAATACAATTAAAAGAAATCATTTTGTATAACTGAACATTGAACAGTGTGAATCTTTTATTCTAGAAAAATGAATCATGAGCATCAACAATATGAGCATCAACAAAATGAATCTTTAAGTGTTTACACAAAATATATGTATTCTCTAAATCTGGTATTATTCTAGTGAGTGTTCCACCTTCATTGATTGGATGTGCAAATAGGACTCCAGCAGATTGCACTTCTTTGTCAACATGCATCGTTGATCTAATTGAACTCTTGGTCTTTAGATATTATTTTCTCATTCATACTTTTGTATAAGCCTGCATTTTGTAAAGATCAAGTTGTTAGTATGACTGACGTACACATTACTGTAAACATTACAGTAACTATACAAATCATACTAGTGGACTAATATCAAGCAATTCTTATAGCAGTAACTATAATTTTATAGAAGACTTTAATTCACTTTTATATCACTATTGATTCATGTGACGTACACATAAGATTCACTTTTCACCAACACATCACAATGTATAAAAAACTATATAATTTGAAAATGAATTTTATAGCACACCTTAATTCAATTTATAACACTACTAATTCATTTGAAGTACACATAAGATTCACTTTTCACTAACATGTCGCAATTTATAGAAAACTTTTACAATTTGAAACTTAATTTCATAGAAGAAAATAATTCACTTCCGTAACACTACTGTTTCATTTTCAGTAAACATAAGGTTCACTTTTCACTAACACATCACAATCTATAAGAAACTATATAATATGAAACTGAATTTACAACACATTAATTCACTTTCGTAACACTTCTGATTCATATTAGGTAAACATAAGATTCACTCTGCACTAACACATCACAATGTATAGGAAACTTTTATAATGTGAACTGATTAGCAGAAAAGAATTCACTTTATTAAGATTACTGATTCGTTTTAATTTAACATGAGATTCCCTTTTGTAACACTACAGTAACTATAATTGGCATACTAGTGGAATGTTATCAAACAATACTTATAGCAGTAACTATAATTTTATACCAGAGAATAGTTTACCTTTATAACACTGTTGATCCACTTTGCACTATCATAAGATTCACTTTCCACTAACACATCACAATGTATAGAAAACTTTTATAATTTAGAATTGAATTTTATAGCAGAAAAAATTCACTTTTATAACACTACTGATTCATTTTACGTAACCATAAGATGCACTTTAATAACACTGCTGATTCATTTTATGAACCATATGATTTACTATGCACTAACACATCACAATGTATATGAAACTCTTACAAAAGTGAATCAAACATATAATCTTCTGTAAATAACTGAATTCAATCAGAACAGAGCAATTTCATCAGATTCAATTCTCGGTGATTTTCCAAAAGTCATGAATTCCCTGTTGAAATAGTTTTGTAATGTTGCTGAAGGAGGATTACAGAGCAAGGTGAAGTGTCTCCACTGTTCTATTGCTGCTCATCGTCAGTGTTGTCATAATCTAGGTTTTCGTATCGTCTGAGGATCAAATCACAATCTAGAGTGGAGAATGTTGGGGATCTCTCTCGTATGTGCTGTGATTTGTGATCGATCGATTGATAATCTGTTGCGATGGTGGCGTGATGAGTTTGTGATTGATCGACTGATAATGTGGTGTGATGGTGGCGTGATGAATTTATGGTGTAAAGAATTGAACTGAAATCGATCGTGAGTGATAAGAATTGGTGGCATCCCAACAAATTAGAGACGGTTGTCTTCCGCATTCTGTTATTCAAAATGTTGCGCACATTGACCAGTTTTTTTTTAAAAAAAAAATTCTCTAATAGGTTGTGGCCATAGGAGGATGTCATATTATACCTTAGCGTCAGGGTCACCTTGTACATTATTACATAATAAATTGATAGATAAAACGAATAATTGATTCAAGCAATGATGTAAAAAAAGAAACAAGTTTTACGGAGTGATAGTGAAAGAGAATTGTGATTTATATATTGATGGTGTATATATAAACAAGTCTTACTACAGCCTACACTCACATGTAGTCAACGATAACTATAGGTTACTTTTATAACAAATATTGTACATGACAGTACTAGTTTAGTGTGACTATCAATTGTTTACAATGACTTGCAAATTACTTGTTATCGAATCAAACGTAGGTCATTTGCGAAAATCTCCTATTTAATAACAGGCACATTCAGGGCTTAAATCACACATTTACAAGTTTCATGTCCCACTCAAAATGCCAGAATTAAGCTTGCATGACGGAATCGTCAAGAAAAGGAGAAGAGCGCAGTAGTTGCTTGAATATCCATTCGTTACTTTAGAAGTTCACTTTCAATGGCTTGCGACCAGATAATAAACAATAGTCATTCTTTAGATCATATGATGGTATGTGGAACCAACTAAAATGGCGACAACAAACCTTGCCCACTCGCGATGCCTCATCTAATTTATTACTATTTTTTTGGGCACGATAATAAAAAGAAGATAAGTTCAGCTGCCCCTGAAGTCTTCTACTCTGTAAAAGCTACGATGACTTCCTAAGTCAATGGTGGCACTTCCCATTGGTGAGGAATAGGACCCACGTCGTAGATAATCTCCCTGTGGCAAGACCATACGAGCTTGATCGCTTCAGGGGTACCAATTCCAGCTCCTCTTGGGTCGCCAGCCGGTCCAAACCTATTTAATATTGTAAGATCAAATTCATTTCACAAGAATCATAGAAACATTGGTACGCGTTTATAATTTGAAAAAAGGCAATTTTTTCTTTTAAAGTCTCACCAGTGGTTCTGTGGAGCTCCAGTTGTTCTTGCTCGGAGACCAGCATAAGTAGTTCCGTTTACTGTGTGACCAAGAATTTCCTGCAATTCATGAAGTTTTTAGGCAGTGATCATAGAATGCATATGAATCGACATTAGACAAACAAATGCTGCTATTATAGTTTGGTCAATTGTTACGCTGAATTCAAGATTCCAACTCAGAAACATGCCTGTGTAAACATCAAATCGTTTGAAACAACAGCAGCAGTTAGATGGGCTTGCATCCTTTCTAAGGCCTCCAACACCAATGGAAGCTGGCTTGCTTTGTACTCCGTCACAACCTGGTTATGAGAAGATAAGTTGAGGTCAATGTTATCCTAATCAAAATACTACTATAGTTAGCTGCCATGATAAATTATCTCAAAGACTATATATAGTCATAGAGTTGAGAACTCGGATTCACCTGGAACGGTCCGAATATTTCTGTTGTTATAAGCTCATAGTTTTTGTCCTTCAGGATTTCTTCAAGAGGAACAAAAACAGCTGTGGGTTTGATAGCACCATATATTGATGGTATCTTATGGTTTTCCAAGGGTTCACCACCGAAAAGCACTTTTGACCCAGGAATCTCAAGTATCTTCTTCATATGGTTCATCATTGTATCAGTTGTTACCTGTAAGATCAAAAAATGTCACTCACCACAACAAGATGACCCTATACGATCCAGCCTATAACTCATTGACGAAGACATATAATGCCATCTCAGCAATCTGTTTTTTCTAAAAACTCACAGTAAGGACTGGGCCAATGGTTAGATCTTCAAGTTTCCTTCTACCAGCAAGTTCCTTCATCTTGGAAAGAAGAGGACTTGATGTCCAATTCTGCGATCAAACCACCCAACATCAGGTGAAAAGAAACGGAGACCATTAGCCTAAATTTGATGTAGCGAATATGGGCATCGCAAGAAAAAAGAGAACTTAATCTAGAACAAAACTTCTACAGCGTAGAGACCTCATGCATGAAAAGCATGGATTGAGCAGAGCACTTTTGGCCACTGCATGCGTAAGCATCCTGATCGCAAACCCAGGAGACATAGTCAACCTGCAAATGATCATCGTCCAAATCAGATGACTTGGACCATGTAAGAGTACTGATATGGATTATCCAGTTGATTATAGAAGGAATAAGCCGACCTCTTGAACATCAGGCCCCAAAATCTTCCAATCAAATCCTGCATCCTCCAGTTTGATTCGTCCATTTAGGTCCACAGTCAACTTCTCGGCTACTCTTGAACTACCAGTGAAGAGAGTCATACGAGGGTTTCCCTGCATCATTAGTTGCACATCATAATTTATTTACACTGAACTCTTCCACAAGAAAGAAATATCAGGAATAAGGGTAAACAGTTGTTATGCTCTTCTCAAATTCTGATAGATGCTTTAGGCTGAGTTCGCTCAGTGCGTACAATCGCGGCTCAAGCTGCGTTTTCTTTAAGCTAACCATAGTTAACTTATGATATATTGACATGTGTATTTAGTTACAATATTATCCATTCATAAAGCAACATCTGTCTTCAAAATAATTCAAAAGCAGCTTTAAGTTTGAATCGCCTACATCGAATGGCCCCTTAGTCATGCTATTCAAGTGTAATAGAGACCACGGATGTGCTCATGCCTGTAAATAACATCTGTTATCCTACTCATAAGCAAGAAAATCTACCTCCACCAATAGTTTATTCATAGTCTTCCCATCAGAATTGATGAAGTCCACATCCTCCTTGGGTAGTCCACAAGCATGAAGTAATCGCATCATTTGTTCCATGACAATGCTCACCTGATAATGAACAGAAATTACTCCTTAGCTTAACCAACTGATTATTATATAATGCAAGAACATTTTGAAAGAACATAGAGGTAACCATGTGTAATTAAGACACAAAACCCTTTGTAGCTGTCTCTAGAAGACGAAAAAGAAAGAAACCATGATAATACCTTGCTATCAACTTTCAAGGTGGGTTTGTTCCCCATGTAAAGTGCGCCCATCAACTGCAGAACAGGAATCTCCAAAGGAAAATTGAAAGGAGTAATGATAGCGACCTACAATGACATGATTTATGTCAGAAGCAAAGTGAAAGGTTTAATCTGGTGAACAAAATATGGACAGAGAAAGAGGCCTTACAGAGCCGTATGGCCATCGGAAACCATGGCTTTGCTGCCCAAGATGATTACCAGGTACCCCAAAAGACCTAGCTAGAAATCGAACCTGCCGAACAACATGATTTTTTCTGTTAAACAAGAAACAGATATCAAAGGTTAAAAGACGTGTATAAATCCAACTCTGCAAATGCACATGGACCATATAGTGCAAATGTTCAATCAAAGTAACATGCCTACGAGTTTTGATCAAAACTGTGTATCCCGAAGGGCAATATGGTCAAGTTCACCACCATAAAACGAAAAGGGGTCCATGCAAGCTTCCTAGAGAAGGAGAGATGATGGAAACCATGAATTAGGCGAAGACAGAAGAGCAATATGGTCAAGTTTACCACTGCAGAAAGAAGGGGGTTCACACCAGGTGCTGGAGAAGAAGAGGTTTGAGGAACTGGCATCAGGCCCTGTGTGTAGCTATTTAAAGATACTGCAGTGTCCCAAGGTTGTCATCTCGAAATTGACATATTTGGCTACTCTTGTGGATGGGCGGGCTTGCCTTGATTTTCTAATTTGGCAGAGGATTTCTTCTAATTACCCTATCCCCAGTTTACTATTTTATTGCTCCTCTGGTGAAGGTTGGAACCTATAGTCATTTAGCTAGTTGGATGTCTATATTAAGGGTTTTAAAGTCTCCCAAGCTCATCAAGTTTCAAATTACATTATTGAACACCTGACGGTAAAATGATTCTCAGATAAACTTCTGCAAGTACCTGGTCACCCGAAAAATTTTCTAGAAATTTTTGGGTAACTTGCACTTCAATCATTGCCTGTGCATAGCTCTTTGGAGAAACCCTTTGAACCAGCCTCGCAAAAAAGTTGGAGATCTGGAAAGCCAAAAAATACAAAGCAATTCAGTTGTACTTGTAGCTAGGAAGACAAACAATGACATCATGCTGACAGCCAAGAGAGCAATCAGGTTGAACTTCATTAAAGATACCTCAGGTTGAGCAAGCATATGACCCGCCTTTGCTGATATGGCTCCATATAAGAGGTATCTGTGGGACCATAATTTGCAAAGTTGTTTAAACAAGAAAGGCATGCGTTTGCCAAAATTTGCAGAAAAGCATTATCTGAAGTCATGACAACAGTTAGAAGAAAAATAATTCACAGAAGAACCTTTCTGGTGATTTGAATGGATTGTGAAGCCCATGCTTCGGACAATTAGATAAGCTATCCACAAATGGCTGCCAAAAGCAAACATGTTGGCTATTTTCACCATGTGTTCACAAATTTGATATTATGGCACTCTTAAACTGCTGGAAGATTGCTTACCTGAATCCCTGCCTCGTCGACCTCCGCAACTTTGATGAATGGTTCGCCATTAAGCGGATCTAAAATGGTATTGCAGGTGGACGATCCAGCCCATTTTCCCTGCACTGTGGTATCATAGGTAATGCAGATTTTTATACTGCGCTACACTTGGAGACATTTAGGGGGTGTAATCAAAGACAAATCATAGTAAGAAAAACATTCACATCACTCTTTCAGCCTAAAATTTTCCCATCTTAGGAGATTTAGATCCGCCCTTTGTTAAGCAAAGATGGTTTTGTCTCTCTTATGTACTCATTTCAAATATGGGTACCAGAAAAAAGAAGAGATATATTTCACATAAGCATAGAGCCAAAGCCTACCTAGATTATGTACTTCAGCAGGGTGAGATCCAGATATTTCTTCAGCTTCTACGGTTGCAAATGACAGCGAGCCAAGAGATCTAGACCACAGAAAAAAATAAACAGAAATAGATTCTTAAAACGAGCAACTGAACATCAGTATAGGAAACAAAGTTGAAGATGCTCAGCTGAATACCAACTTCAATGGAGCAGTAGATTGAACTGCTATAAAAAGCTTTAAGTAGCAAAGAGCAAGAAAAGAGAAAAGAAATGGTCATTTGATATCCTTCACGCCACGCTTCAAATCCCGATTAATGTTGGATAACCAAGTCACTGTATTTATGCACATTAGAAGAAGAAAAAAACGAAAAGTCGTTGCACAGATCTCGTTGACGAATCACTATCGTATCGATGAATATGAATGCGCTGGGACATAGTTTACCAAGCATCGAACTAATTTAAGGAAAAACAGATTGGAAGCGAAAACCTTAAAGGAAAAACAGCCAAGGACCGTGAAGAGTTCATTAATAGACAATGAATCGAAGAGTTAAACCCAACATAAAAACCCTACAAATAAGTAGACACCTATAAATGGAAAGTTCAAGAAGAAAATCATGGGTAAATGGGCGGATACTGTAGAGAGTTGACAGTTCTCATTCCACAAAACCAATAATAAACCCACAGCAAAATTAATCCTGATAACCCCGAGCCGGATGCAGCAAATCAAAATTATAACCAGCACATAAATGGTAAATGATTGAAACCTGGAAGAGTTGAATGAGCCCAGCCACTTGAGAAACGTCCGAGGAGCACCCGATCTCAGCATGTCTCTTCGTACCAGTCTATGCATGATCTAACAAACAAAGAAGGCAGGTAAATCAAATGTCCTTTTCACGACTGTGATTTGATCAACAGCGATAATATAACACTACAGAATCGCAATCTAGATTGCTCTGGGAAGTGGCGACAGGCGAGTAGGGAGCTGAGCAAGCGAAGTTCTGTTGTCACGGGAGGATGAAATTACGTATTTGTAGTGTCTTCTTGTGTGTTATGTCTGTAGTCTCTGTTTGGTTGGTGGCATATTTACCATTCGATAAGGCGAAGTTCCGTGCCCTCACTCTCTCTTCTGACACCAAACGCAAACGTCGTCGCGTAGCCGTCGATGGAAGAACAGGTGGACGGGCTGAGTTAACGTAAGAACTTTACAGGGACACGTGTACTTTTTGGACTCGTACTCTTTCGAAGCCCTGCTGTGGAGTCTTGGATCGATGAACAAAAGATGGGATTGAATGATCAGGTGTTTTCAATAAAAAAAATAATGACACGATAAAGAGTCAGGACTGACGAGGATGAGTACGATGACCAACGCCAATTTTTTTTTAAAAAAAAAGGTGAGATAAATTTTACTGTATTAAAGAAAAGAGAAATTATAACCTACAGCAGAAACTTAAAGTTTGCCATAGAAAAAGTTTAGTTAGAATGTCTAAAAAATCTAGGAATTGTATATTTAATATCAGCTTTAATCAGAGAAATACAAGTAAATGGAGAAATAGAAAGACTTTTAAAAATTCAGCTATTCCTAACACATAAGATGTGGTAAATACTAGTAAGAGCCGTAACACGAACTTAAAATTTGATAGATCTTTTAGCTCTCATGCTGATAAAAGTGTTCATACAACCATCAAAGTTATGAGGGGTAGATATATCCCACCAGAAAAGTTTACCAGCTAGAACTTCTGAGGAGAAATGGCAGATGAAAAAAATGTGATCTCTCGATTCAGATGCATCACAAAACCAGCACTTTGAATCCGATATAATCCCCATTTGTGATAGTCTATCTTTAGTAGTCAGTCTTTTGTTAAAAGCTAACCACCAAGTGAAAGAGCTTATGGGGATATTAACCTGATTCCAAATCAAAACTACCCAGCAAACTATCAAAGAACATGAGTGAAAAAGATCATAAATAGCACCCAAACGGTTATTAGAAGTAAGACCCAAGACTTTCTCTTTAAGATCAGAAGAAATTATATCATCCCTTGTTTTGAGAATTTTATTCCAACTCCAAGAATCTACATGAAGCCAGTTAACCCAAGTAGTATTTACCTTACTTTCAATCTGCATGCATCATACCATTGCTTAATTGTAAATGTTTTTCTGTAAACTTCTTAAGAAATTACTGGCACGTTATTGAACTTTGTCCACAAGTTTTGCCAGTACTACATCATATTTTATTATTTTACTAAGTTAATTTGTATGTATAGGTTGCGTTCGACTGCAGCATATATGTTGTGGCATATGTTAGTTTAGCCTCATTTATTTGTTTTGTTCTTCGGTTAAAAGAACATAAATGTCCTCAACATATGCTGTTTTTTCGTTTCCGCGCTTTCACCTCCGCTTCTTTTCTCCTTTCGCAATGCAATTACTATGACTATTGATTAAAAAAACTACTTATCTTATGACATTTTTTACAAGTTACTTTATTTGTTATAAATTACACAATGCTTCAAATAATTTATAAAAAATAGTACTACTTCTCTAGTCAAATTAAAAAAACCACATTAATAATACTAATTTACAATACATTATTTATAATACCAAATAGATTAATCAAATAAATATACACACTTGTTGATATATGAATTAAAGTATTAAAAAGGTATATAAAAATATGAAGGTACAAATTTATTAACATATAAAGTTACAAATAAAAAAATATATTATTAAAAGTTCAATTTCACTAAACAAATTCACACAACATTATCAGAAAATTTGAAACTCTTGTTCTCTTTTTTTACACTTTTATATTGTAAGAATTATAAAATTATAGAAAATAACATTATATGGTTTAGAAGTTACAATTTTTACTTAAATAATAAAAGTAAAATTTATTGGTTATATAAATATTTTAATTTTCTTTGGTTTCTCTGGTTTTTATTGTAAATTAAAACCTCATAGTAATATATTGTTTCTAATTTTTCTTCTATTTTTTTTAACAAAATATGGTTTTAAACCGTAATATAATATTTATAATTGTAATACAGAAAATGATAAACACGGTGTACATAACTAACCTAACTAAGTTATGTTGTAAATATGTCGCACTGTCAAACAACAGTTTCCAAAACAGATACATATATGTCAGCACAAAACTGCCAACAAATATGTTGCAGATATGTCAGCGCAAAACAGCTACCCAAATATGCTGCCAAAATAGTCATGCCAAACTATGAGCCTCGATTTATAAACCCTATCTTATGTTGATTCGAGTTGATAAGGATCTGATCGGGTTTTAGGTCCACTTATAACCTAAGTTTAATAACTATGTCATATAACACTAATTATTAAAACCTAAGTTAGCTCACTGGAACCTATTATGAGTCGCCACCTAATTTTAACCTAGGGTAAATTAGGAAAGGTAGAGATCGTGTTCGGGGGCTTGATATTCAACTTAATTAGGGTTCAATTACTTTCATTACCCTCAAAGTCGTTTTTCCCTACTTAGTTTAATTATGACTTATTACGAGTCGTTTTAACCTAAGTGTGAGTTTATGATTTTTTTTTAACATTTTTATAGAAAATTAAAGCTATCAAAACTAGGGTTTCAGAGGCAGAATTAGGTCAAATTTCAATTATGTCCGTAGCCACGGACCTAATGTCCAAGACCATGGACTCCAGTTAAATTACATGAAAATAAAAGTCGAAATTAAACAGGAAACAAAATTTTGAAAAGTACCGTTAAAACCTAAAAAATTGAAAATTAAAATGACTGCCGCTGTCTGTGGGTGTCCGTGGCCACGGACAACCCGTCCGTGGTCCCGGACCACAGGTCCGAGGGTACGGACCACCCACGGATAGTGGGTTTTTGGTGGTTCCCGAAGGTGTTTTTGGCTCAAAACTTATGCACGCATAGCTTGAAAGATTTCCAGGATGTTAATAATCAAATATTCACAATTTGAAGTCGAATTATGCATGAAACTTAACAAACAAGTAACAAGGCAGAAGCAAAAATTGAAATACCCCAAACCTTTATGTGTTAATTAATTATGTAATTATGCTTTTCTAAGGCTAATTAAGTCCTTAAGAACGTTGGTGAAGAAAGAGAAACCAAAAGATAAAGGAAAATGCGTAAAAGTCACAAAATGCAAAAACAGGTATTTAATTATCTTAGGAGGTATATAACCTTAACTAGGGTTATAAATATATTTTTATACCCTAATTACACACTAACAACATGTGGGAAAAATTCCCGAAGAAAACGGATCCAAATAATGCGTTAAAGCGCTAACGGAGTCTTAAAGCGTGTTTTTCGAGAAAACCCGAAAACGTGACTTTAAACAGTCAAATGACCCCGTAAAAATTACGGTTGATCATATAAATATTAATGGGAGCTTAAGAACCATTAAAATTAAAGAAACGAGAAAAATCCGGAAAACGGGCCCGGATTAGTGAATAGTGTAAAAACGGTAACTTGTAGGGGTGTAAATTGTAATAATAGCAAAAATACTCCCTTCCTTTGTAAATTAAAAGATGACACCCCCTCCTCCTTAGTCAGCCACGTTTTTAACCCCCTTCCTCCTATCTATAACTATTCTATTTAAAAGAGAAATGCAAAAAGCAACAAAAAAGTACAACTTACTTTATTTCCCTCTCTCTCTTCTATTCCCTTCTTCTTCTATGTTTTATTCTTCTCCCCCAGCATCTCACCTCTGCTATCTTTTACTGAAATGGCGATTTCCCTAAGCCCTCCACCAGCTCATCTTCTTTCCTCTTGTTCTACCACTAAACAAACTCGAAATTGAAAAATAAACACACCAATGATACTCCCCTCACCTTGGAGCTTCATTTCCACCTTTCAAAAGCTTCAAACTCCAAACTTCATCTCCATGGCTGTAGCTTATTTTGAGTTAAAAATCAGCCCTTCTGGAAGCTAGAGCATTCTTTGTTGTTTCTAAGGTATGAAATCGTTCAAATATCCACTTTTCTAGCCTTTACATGTGATTTAGGCTTTCCAGATTTTAAAGCTTTGTTATCTCATTTTTCTAGCTCTGTTTTAACGGTCAAGAAGGGTGGAGTTTGCTAAATTTGTTGCCAAGTACTCCATTCTGAAATTAAAAAGGTAATTCATTCCTTTACAAGTGCTTTAAGCACTTCTCTCCTTAATTCCAGATTTTTCCTCTAAGGACTAGTGTATAATTAGCCTAATTAGTGTTCTTTGGGCATGGACTATGGAATTAGCAAGTAACTACCCATTCACCTATTGCAAAAACAAGAAGAAAGAAGAAGAAAATGAAATGGTGACCTAAAAATCAAAGGTAATGTTCTTACCTTGGACTGAATTTTTGGTTTGTGTTATGAGCTTGATTTACTCTGTTTTGAATTGTATTATGTTGAGGTGTTGTTGAATGTTTAAGTGCTGTTGAGAACCAAGTGATTATAGTTGAATACACCTTGGTGTTAGTGATGTGAAAGAGCTGAAGTTAGTGTATGTTAGTGTGGTGTAAATGTGGTGCATAAAACTGTTTTAGGGAGTGTGGATAAGTTGTGGGAGAATGTTAAAATTATGGGGAACCTCTGTCAAAAATTGGTATAGAAATTTAATGTCTTAAGTGCCTCTTGGAGTAGAAATAATCTAGAGGGTTACTAGGTATTTGGAGAGGTTAACTTGAGTAATAACCACTTGAAAATTTGATTAGGTGAAGATTGGGATAGGATCGAGCAAAAATCTGTAGCATTAAGGTGTTGGGATGTTTTGGAAACTCTAGAAAAGACATAATATGCATAACCTTGCGAATGGTGAGAGGACTTGAGTAATGGAATTGTAAATGCCTATGAAGAATGTGGTATGGTCAATATGGTTGTAGGAAGAACCATGGAGCTGGAAATGAGTGAGCAAGAGTACAACCTAGGAGTGTAGGAACTAAGTTTCAAAGTGTAAAATTTTTGGAGTAAAAACTTGTCAAATCGAGCAAAGATTAAGTAATGGTTTGATAAATGATTTAAGAAGGTTTGGTGAGTGTTTTAGGTGTCTTAACATGTATGAAAACTTGTGGAAAGATTAGGAGATGATTAGGTGTGGATTAAGGTTGGAATTGGGGTTGAAAAATGTGGTTTTAGCAGCTTTTTAGCAGGGTCCGGGACCTAGTGAAATACCCATGAAATTCCAAGCTAGGAATAGTATAATATATGGTAAGAAAGTATAAGTCTGTAGTAATAATATTAAGGTGGCCCAGGGAATTAAACGACATCTTTTCAGAATTTATCATTCTCCTTAAAATGTTTATAATTACTTGTAACGTTTTGCCTTTATTGACCTTAGCTATATTTCGGATATTATACTATTTAAACGTTACTTCATCTCTCCAACTTCATTACCTTATTTAAAATTCATAATACAATTCTAGAACTTTCTTTCCAAACTTATTAATTCTAAATATATAGAGTCAGATTCGATTTGACTTTCTCCTTGTAATTAATTGATTTCAAGAGTTCAAATCCTATTTGACTACTCTAATTTATTACTTGCTAA
>JAIOTZ010001971.1:0-25770 GCA_023374045.1 Limonium bicolor
TTTACCTAGTTTCGATTTATTCGACCAATTCAACGCACACTCACACGTATTAGCATAAATTCATAATATTGATAATACATATATTTTAGTAGAAAATAAAAGAAAATACTTACAACGGCGTTGAAATGAAATCGATCAATTCCGTTCCAGTTATCAACGTCGTAAGCGGTGTAGTGTGTGCTTACAGCAAGCTGCGACCTTCAATCGGCCACCTCTTCCATCACCCTGGAGTCCCCTGACGTAGCTGGTGGCGTATCGAGCTACGACTGCTGGATCCTCACCAGGTGTTTCCTGACCACGACCCCACCTTGGGTCTCTGAATATGTTGACGTTGGGACTCCAGAAAGTCAGACCCCAGCTCCGCGTTGTACATAGCCCTTGCTTCATCAGAAACCCCTGAGAGGAACGATCGAAATGTACCAATATTATTGGTTGTTAAACAATTGTGGGTAAATTATATATTATTATAAAAAGGTACTGTAATAAAATAACGGAGGACGTATATAAGGATAAACTGAAATTCGCCGCAAATGGCGTAGGGCGCGCGGTAGAGACTAGGTAGTACATGAGTAAGTCAGAGACGACTACTGGGCCGGCCAATCAAGTAAGGTTTTTTGTAAGAATATCTATCTATATTTGTCGCATTTCACATGAAATAGTAATAAAAGGGTCAGCGATTATACTGCGCATATATATTATATATATGATTGGTTCACATGTGATATGTATATATAATGTGTGAGTCAGAAAACTGTTCCATTGGTTAATGGAAAAATGACGTAAGTGCCGTCCGATGAACCCATCTTCACCTCTAAGTTACTCTAAAATATATGTATCGTGCGTGACAAAAAAGGCAAGTCAGGTTCAGGTGTTGATTAGGTTGCAACACCAAAGAGGTTGATTTGCGTTTGTATGGAAGGTAAAGAAAGTCACGGATTCCATATTCTGAATTCAAAAGCTGGAAAGAAACATATGTAGTATTTATGCATGTTATTCTAGGTATATAGCTAGGCCGGTGTATTGTATTAAATCAGAGGGTGGGTTGGGATTTATCATTAGAATATTATGATTGCAAAAAAGCAGAGGGAAAAGTGAGTTATATGAGTTCAATTGGTCCAAGCAAGCAAGAAATAGAATAATTTCTTTGAATCGTGTCACAATCGAAACAGGTTTATTCATTAAAAGCCACAAAGCGAGGGTCAGACGAGTAATTTATTAGTTTAGCTTACCTCCGTGATGCTAACGACACTTGGATTGGAATTATATACTATAAGATCCAGGCTTGCATCCTTTCCACTCTTTTTTCTTTTATCAATCTCTAAAGATGTTTGATTATTTTTGGATAATATTGCATCCTCTCATATATATGGATGGTTTATAATGTGGTCCATTTATCCGATCATAAATAGCTGTGAATATATATAGAATACCTGTAAACGTTAAAATCATGTAAAAAAAACAAATTATATAAAACAATTATACGGTATGCGTACCGAGCCGATGGCTTCCCAGAGCGACGAGTTAAAAGACGCCGCTCGTAGTGATGACTTGAGGGAAGCTAGTAGCACCTGGAAAGGCACCACCGAATGTAACACCAGGGCTGATGGCGACACCGTGCAAGGCTTCCGACCACCAATCGTTTCTCCTGATTACCAGCCTGGGTACGGGGGCGCATTGTGTTACCAGCATCAGCACTTTCTCCTGTATGGTGAGTCGGTGTACGAGATCCCACACTCTGTTTCCTCGGTAAAGAAAAGGCGGCAGAAAGGGAAGCCGCCGGTTCGTGGGTCTCTTGGGGTCACAGGCAATGGGGCAGCGGAGGCGTGTTGATGTATGGAGGAAAGTAGAATTAGTGTGTGTGAGGATCAGAGTTAAGATGGAATATTGGGCATGAGCCGTCATTTTGTGGTCGTTTTTTCCTTCTTTCTCCTTTGGTTTTGGGGGTTGTGGGTGTGGGGAGAGAGGGTATATATAGTAGAGTGAGAGTATATGTATTTATATGTTGTGTGAACTGTGAAGTGAATGGAAAGTGAGGTGAGTTGGGTATTTATAAGGAAGAAGAAATGTGATTTAAGTTATATAGCTTTGCGCGCGTTTCGAGTGATGGAGGGTGGAACTAGTTGAAAGAATGTGTAAGAGGCTATGAGAGTTCGGATGAACTATTTATGATGATATGGTGGATTTTTCTTTTCATGATTTGGATTCCACGTAAGGTTATTACAGCGACATTGAAGAAAAGGGCTCTATCCATCTCAAAATTAATCAAATTGTACGTCTTATCTTTTTTTTTTCCAGGCCCGACAATACAAATAGGTATGAGTTTTATAATTTATGGCTGAATCTACTACGTACGTATTCACGTAACTGAATAAGGAGTGCAAAAAGAATTGAAGAGGATGATTCAGAGTGAGTAGTGAGACACGCAGTCGATGGGTATGGTTATGGAGTAGTCACATTTCTTCGATGGGTATGGGTCCTATATGAAGCGATTATTATTAATATTAGCTTACGTATAGTGATGAGATACTATATCCTTAGTTCTTACTATCTAAGATGATAGTATCATATTATATCTCGAGAGTTTTAATTATTTAGTAGTATAAAACTAGTTCAAGTTTCTTCATATATTGATCCTATTCAAGGATGGAGAGCTATCATTTTCAGTCAAGAGACTATCCGTCCACTAATACAAGTCTAAAGTACAGTAAGGAGTCAATCTCTAACTACTACTGTTGAGAAATTCTGGATTGAATCGGTCCCACCGAATGTAATACACCCTAAACAAATAGTCAAGATTTAATTAAGTTACATTTGTATTATTAAAGTAAATAATCTTTAATTATTTTGGATAAAACATTGATGTGTTACTATCTATAGTCTATATAGATATAGCTATCATAACCACTACTGAAAATGAGTAAATTGTGTGTATTTCACGATATGTCTTCGCTTCTCTAACTAATCTATCAACCAAAATAAAGATAAAGACGAACCCACTAGCAGAATCTTGTATGAATGTAAGATGATGTTACTATATACCTTGACCATACGAAGTAAGTATAAATTAATTATGTTTACTGATAATTACAAAAAAAAAGATATATAATTTAACGTAAATTCATTTTTGAATATAACTTTCATACTCCACATTATTTAATAGTGTAAAGCTTGTAATTTAACTACTTTCAATTAGGTAAAGAAACACAGCATTTAGATTTTCTGATCCTTGAACTCTTGATTACGTGTACACATTGTCCATCCCCGTTTAACTACCGGAATTTAGCAGAGTGAGAACCATGTGTTATGATGCTATCGGATGGTCCTTGTTGTCTCCTTATCCATACGTTTGGCACTTCTATATATCTCTTTGCAAATGTATAGCGAGTATCCTGTCGTCGTCTTATAATTTCTCCCGGTGACGCTTGTTTATTTGTTCAATTTTATTAATTTCAATCTCATATGTTCGTCAATTTGAAGATGTTCATCCGTTCCTGTATCCATGCAAATTAATCTTTGTATGATATTCTCTGCTTATATGTACGTACCTTTTTTTTTATAATTAAGAACTTACGCACAGTGGCGGATCTAGGAGTTTTGTTTCGGGGGGCAAAAATTTTTTTGACACTATTCTTCTTTAAAACATTATGTCATTTTGTATTTTTCAAAAATTTATAAGAGAATTTGACAAATTTTTAAAGTTTCGGGGGGGCCGGTGCCCCCCTGGCCCCCCTCCTAGATCCGCCTGCTTACGCAGATTGTATTGCCAATGTGATCAGAATAATAAAATTATAACAACGGATCCAAGTTTCTAAGAAGCAGCAAAAGAGTTGAAGAAAAGCAAATACCCAGCAGCATAGCAAATCAGATTTGTTTTCAAAATGTTAGAGGAGTAAACAAAATGGAGAAATGGTCAATGCTCAAGCAGGAAGTACAGGGATCAGGCGCAAATTAACATTGTAGATATTCTTGAGACGCACCGTTCAAGTCCACTAGATAACTCCTTTGGATTATGGGGACAAGGGAATAACTCCAAATACAGAGGTCCCAACCGCGAAAGACATTCAAAAGGTTTAATCATGATGTGGAATCCATAACATACAAAAATATCAAAAGCTCTATCCAAAGCAACAGATGGATAGCTATGGAACTAGAATGGCCCACGGTTCCTTTTTTAGGCTACGTCCTATTTATCTATGCACCAACACAAGTGGAAGCAAGACAAAGCATGTACTCAGAGATTCTTGACCAAAATTTCAACAAAATCCTCCTGATTGCTGGGGACATGAATGAAGTTATCAAAGGAAGTGACAGGAAAAGAGGAAAAGACTCTACCCGTACGAAAGGAATAGAAAACCTCTCTGCTTGGATTGATCAAATTAACCTATCCTATGGCCCTCCAAGGAGCTACATACACATGGAAAACTAAAGATCCATGAGCAGACTCGACAGGGTATTTGCTCAGCCTGAATGGCATTTGGCATTCCCAGGCATCAGTCTAATATCAAATTTGTTCAAATTCCACAGATTTATGAAACTTGACCTTCGCGAAGTCAATTGGGGCCCAAAGCCTTTTAGGGCACTTGACATAAGGACTTCAGAGCTTTCTTCAAAACAAAGTGGCAAAATCTAGGAGGCAAACCACTAACCATCAAGCTGAAAGAAATAAAAAAACCACTGCGACAGTGGAATAAGGAAGTCTACGACCATGTCGACAAGAAACTGGAGGAAGTAGTGTCCGATTTGGCCCGCCTAGACAAGGTAGCAGAAAGTGGGGAGATGGATGATCAATACAACCTCAACAGATCAAAGCTATAGTTAGTCAAATATGGCAAATACTCAGAGAGAAAGAACGGTACTAGAGGCAATTGGCTCGGGAAAAATACATTAAAGAAGGCTATAGAAATACCACCTACTTCCATAAAAATGCATCCCTAAATAGAAGAAGAAATTCGATAACCTCCCTGCAGATAAATGGAACCTGAGCTTAGACCCGCAAGCAATCCAAAGAGCAATATGTAAGTTTTATATCCAGTTGTTCACTGCTAAGCCAAATTTGGGATCTTCCCCCACCTGTTTCAGGCCTTATCCGCTTCTCTAACTCGGAGGCAAATCAGTTAACTTTGAAGCCGACCAGGTTAGAAATCTCAGAGGCATACCCCTATTTTCACGGAGCTCGCTCTCAAGACCAAAAGAAAAGGGAGGCTAGAGCCTGGTTGATATGGAAACTAAAAACACTGCCCTTTTATTCAAGTGGTGATGTAAATTCCAGTGTGACAATGTGAAACTTTGGAAGAATCTAATATGCTCTTTATATGATGTTAATATAGATCTGCCAATCATTGATGAAAAGTGGAGGCGCATCCAAAGGGTGGGATTTTGGAAGACGATTCTTTCAATTCCTACATGAAAACCAGCTCATACTCGAGTATTTGAAGCCAACATTGAATGGGCATTAGAGGATGGGAAAAAATCCGCTTCTAGTTGGTCAGTTGAATAAGTAATCAGCCCTTAAACATTCAATTCCTAAGATTATATCTAATCAACGACCAAAAACTGAGTATGTTAACCATATGGGATACTGGAATGGTGGCCTGGACTTGGCGCCTAATTTGAAGACGACCCCTCTTCCTGTATGAGAAGGCCCAAGTGGAGCATCTCCTCGCTCTAATCAACTCTACAACCCCAGGAGGCTCAGAAGGTTTAGATCACTTAATCTGGATACCCTCGGAAGATGGATTGTACTCCACTGAATCCTTCAATGAAGCAGTCGCCAATGCCTCTACAGATGTTGACATTTTCTGGTGTCGTGCTTTCTGGCGCAATTATGCACCACCTAGGATTGAGCTCCCAGTTTGGTTTTGCTTAAAGGCTGCCTCCAAACTAAAGATCGACTCTGTGCCAAAAATCTGATCCCACTGATGCAACTACAGTGTGTGTTCTATAAGAAAGCAGTTGAACCTGATAATCATCTATTTTACACTGTGAAGAAAACTAGAAAGCTTTGGTCTATGCTCCTGATCTGATGGGGAACTACTCTAGTTTTCCCATAATCTTAGCTTAACCTTTTTCAAGCTTGGCAAGGAATCAACTGCAGCAAAAGAGTCAAGAAACTCTGGTTATCGACGTTCTTCTATACAGTTTGGTTATCTGGATGCAACGTGCATCTTCGAGACAGCAAATCCTTCTTGGGATGAAGCGACAGATTCGATCAAAAGAGGCATTTTTGAATGGAATAGACTCTTCATCCATCTCCCTTATAATGTTTTCCTTTCAGCTAAAAACCTGTTTACTTTATTAAACCCTTAATGTGCTTATGTTTGTACTTTGTGGCAAAGTTTTTATATCCCCCAGTAGTTTTGGGTGTGCTGACTCTGTACTAGGGGTGAGCATTCGGTTCCGGTTATTTGATTATAACCGAGAACTGAAATTGTTTTGTTTTTTTTAACTGAAAATTTTAACCGTTTTTTAAAAAAATCGGTTATTCGGTTCAGTTTTCTGTTCCAAGGATAGGTAATTCGGTTTACCCGAATAACCGAATTACATATATGAAAAATATTGGCTAATTGGGTTATTTTTTATAATTCGGTTCTTTTTTGTAGTTCGGTTCTTTTTTATAATTAGGTTCCTTTTTAAAAGTTGGTTATTTTTTATAATTCGGTTATTTCTTATAATTCGGTTCTAGCTGAAAACCGAATTAAAAATTTTAGTTTTCGATTCGTATCTCGGTTCCAACCTTAAAAATTTTTGGTTGTTCAGTTATTCGGTTCTCGGTTATTTTGGTTCTCAGATTGAAATTCGGTTTTTCAGGTAGAATCGGAAAAAAACGAAAACTGAACTTTTTTCCTAATTCGGTTTTCGAGTAGAACCGAATAACCGAATACTTACCCCTACTCTATACTCCTCTGACGAGAGACAATTTTTACTCAGCATTACCATATTATAACTGGTTCCCGAGGAGATTAATTCGTATAAATATATACATGGTCTTTAATTTACACACAGGGATGAAAGAAATGTAGTGGTGGCCTTGTCGTGCGTATATATTATGTGTATTTTTATATTAGAGCACATGCTTGCAACAATGAGTGTGCGTTTTAGGCGATAAGAGACGTAGGCAAAACAAACTCTAGATATAAGGTAGATGTGCCAAACTAACAGTAATACGTACAAATAATTATATATATAAACACATATGACTAATCAAGCAAGCATACGTGAAAGTCCAACCACAACAACTACAACAAGAAGGTAACTGTTTTAGGTATCACCCTATGTTTTCACATGAGTACAAAGTAAGAATACCGCATATATTTGTTTATATTTATAGCTAGGCAACCACCCATTAGAGCTATCTTGATGTAGGCATATTAACCATAAAAAGTAGTACGATATAACTATATATTCATATTAGTCAAGTATACATCTTTTTTGAAAACATATATATTGAAAATTAATTTAAAAGCTGCAGTGGGAATATTTGATTTTATTTATATGCGTGGACAGAATAAACTACTAGTAGATAACACAGATATATATAGCTAGGTAGCAATTGGATTATATAGGATAAGTCGTTATTGATCGATCGATCTTTATTGTACGTGTTATATATATATATATCGAGCGATGAATAAGTCAGATCAATGTGACATGTTATGTTCGATACGTAGAGCTCACCACATAGGTAGCTAAATTGATGAGATTCATATCTATACTCTACTTACTACTACTAGCTCATAGTATTTTCTTTGATAATAATAACGAGGGTACAATGATTACATACGTATGTCGAGAGCAGACACACAGGATCATGCACTCCCTCTGTGCCCATTTGACCTTCCTATTCATTATTTGGATGTGTCGTTTGACTTCAATATTTAATATATAAGATAACATAATTTTATAAATCTAAGTTTTACAATGAAATCCTTATGTCAAAAACTATATGTTATAGAAATTTGTTTTATAAAATTATTTTATCTTATTTATTTTAATAAGGGGAGCTACCGAAGTAGCAAAATTAACCATAGACGGTTACAACAGCACAGGAAAAGTCCAGGCCAACAGAGAATGTCACGAAAACAGAAACATAAATCACACCAGGGGCATACTACATCCCAGCTTGCCAGACGATATTAGAGCAGGTATAAACTTGCACATGCCCAGCTACAGCAGATCTTTGATATTGGACGTATTTGCAAGCAGACCCACCGATCCACTCACCAGTCTATCCTTTTTAACCCATTCGAGCACTTGAATTTTTGTAGACAGAGCTACCGATTCCCAATTTAAATCTGCCGCATCAAACACCACCTTATTTCTGGTGCTCCAGATATTGTACACCGCAAAACTATAGGTGGCTCTCTAGGCTTTCCTTGTTCTCTGCTGCTGTAAGAGGTTACACCACGATGATAGGCTAGTGTCTGTTTCAAAATCCACCGATCCTACCACTCCCCACCAATCCAACAGTTCTCTCCACAGCTTGCGGGTTTCAATGCATCTGAAAAATAAGTGGTTCACCGATTCAGAAGCTCGTTACAGAGTGGACACAACAGATCTGCTAGTGTTGCCAGATTTATGCCAAAAAGTCTGTCCTTTGTAGCCAGACGATTTTGTAACAGAAACCACACAAAGAGTTCCACCCTGGGGGGGGGGTGGGGGGGCGCAGCTGGACCAGAAAAACCGATGCCAAGATATGGGATTCGGAGAGCTAGCACACATTACTTTTTCATAAAAATCCTTGGTAGCATACTTTCCTTCCTTTCCTACTACCCAGTTTAGCTTATCCTCTTCATTCAAGTTCAGGCTACAGCAGTTCAATCGCTCCACAAGCCTTTCTACCGCTTCAACTTCATAGACAAATAGATTTCTCCGCCACCTGAGGCACCATTGCCATTCATTGCCTACCCAAAATCCCATTTCTCTAACTGTAGCAGTTTTACCCTCACTGAGTTGATACAGACGAGGGAACTTGCTTCTGAGTGGAGCCGAATCCAGCCACGGGTCTGACCAAAACCTCACTCTTTCTCCATTTTTAATAGTCCACCGAAGATTACTAATCAGGACTTCCTGTATCTCATTTTTCCATGTGTTCAGTGATACGATTGAGTTCCAAGTGCCCATCTTTACTTCCTTCCAGAGCGAATCATACAGTGGGGTGGAGATATCTTGGCTATAAGCCGCGGCAACCACATTTTTCCACAAACATCTCCCAGGTTTGTGATACAGCCACCACCACTTCAACATGAGAGCTGCGTTTTTTGCCTCCAGATTACATATGCCTAGGCCACCCAGGTTTTTAGGCCGTGTCAGCCTGTTCCACTTCATTAACGCTAGGCCTTTATTTGATCCATTAGCCCACAAAAACTTTCTCTGTAATTCCTCAATCTTCCTTATCACTCCTTTTGGCATCCGAAATAGACTCATATAATACAGAGGGATGATGTTAAGGACGGATTTAATCAACAGCAACCAACCTGCCCTGGATAAAGCACTAGCCTTCCACCCACTCAGTCGTGACTCAATTCTTTCAATTAACGGTTTCCAAGTTACTACCCTTCTAGGATTAGCTCCTAAGGGTAATCCCAGGTAGGTGCTGGGTAAATCGCCCACGTTACAGCCCAAAATACTCTGGATGCAGTGTCTGTCCCCATCCTCCAAATTTATCCCGAATGCAACTGATTTATTCCAGTTTATTTCAAGCCCCGACATATCCGTGAACCAAGTAACAGGCCACCTAATTACTCTCAATTCTTGCGTCTTCATGAGGCTGAAAATGATAGTATCATCGGCAAACTGAAGGTGTGATAATCTCACCTCTTCCTGGCCAATGGTTATTCCTGTACAGTCCCCCATCCGGATTGTGGAGTCAAGTAGCCAGTGCGGCGCCTCCGTTGCCAAGGTGAATAACAGGGGCGACAGTGGGTCGCCTTGCCGGAGCCCCCTTCTAGGTTTGAAAGTAGGAGTGGGAGATCCGTTTACTAACACCGCAATTCTTGCGGTTGTTATACATTGTTCTATCCACTTTCTCCATATTGCGGGAAACTGAAAGATTTCAAGCATCTTTATCACAAAGTCCCAATTAACACAATCATAGGCCTTGCGGAAATCAATTTTCAAGATCACCCCTTTTAGTTTCCTTTCTCTCAGCCAACTGATAGCCTCATTAGCAATTAGTGGACCTTCCAGTATGTGCCTTCCCCGAATGAACGCTGTCTGGGTTTCTCCTACCAAGTGATTAACCACTCTGCTCAACCGTTGTGCCAATATCTTTGCGATTATTTTATATACACACCCCACGACACTAATAGGGCGAAAGTCATTCATCTCCTTTGCTTCTGGGTGTTTCGAAATCAGAGTTACCCATGTAGTGTTAACAGCCCTTGGCATTTTACATTCCTGAAAGAACCATAGAACCTCTTTCGAGACATCTTCCCCGATAACGTGCCAAAGCTGTTTCACCAGATTGAAATTAAAGCCATCATACCCCGGCGCTTTCTTACCACTACACGCCCATACTGCCTCTCTGATTTCCAACATACTTGGTATAGAAATTAGCATCGTTTGGTCTGCCCTGGAGACTTGCGGTCTGCCTTCCGAAGGGGGCCAAGTGCCAGAGACTGGATTGTCTCTATACAATCTGATGAAATAATCCCTGATTTCTTTTCGAATTACTGATGGTTCAAAAGATAGTCTACCATTCACCATGAGTGCTCTAATCTTGTTTGAATTGCGGTTGAGAGAAGCTTTTCTGTGAAAATACCTCGTATTCATGTCGCCTCCTTCAAAAATTGGTCGCGTGACATTTGTTGCCAGTATCGCTCCTCCATTCTCAGGGTGCCCCATATCTTGGCTTTTGCTTTTGTTCTTTCCACCGCCCAGTTTGGATCTGATCCTCCAGAGATTATCATGGCATCGATTCTTTCCAGTTCCCGTGATTGGCGTTCTAACTGCTCTTTCAAAAAACTGAAATGTCTCTGTTCCACTTTTTCAACACTTCTTTCATAAACTTCAATTTCTCGTGGGCCTTTCCCCTCGGTATCTTAGCCCATTCTTTATGGAAAAACTTCTTGAACGTTGGGTCATCCAGCCACATATCTAGGCATCTGAAGGGCCTGGGCCCCCAGTCCTGCTCTTGAAATTCGACCCACATGAACCTGTGGTCCGAAATCCCCCACGGTCGCCCTCGAAGTATTTTGTTAGGAAATTTGGCCAGCCATTCCACATCACAAAACGCTCGGTCAATCTTACTGTACGAGCCTCTACTGGTCCAAGTATACTTGCACCCTGTTAACACCAGTTCCCCAGATGCATAGAATTAATCCAATCTTCAAATTCCTACATCGAAGGACTAACCTGGGATGAGTCACCCCCTTTTCTCTCGTTGCCTTTTCGGACTTCATTAAAGTCACCCACAATTAGTAGTGGGAGATTATTGCCCGATCGGAAGTTTTGGATTTCCTGGTAAACTGTGCCGTTCTTGCAGACTGCCGTTCTTGCAGCACGATCAGTTGGAGCATAAATAAATAATAACATGCCATGGAAACCTTGCGGCATTATTTTAATCGTGAGTGCTATCCATCTGCTTTCTATCTTCACTACCTGCGTGTCTACTTCCTTTAGGGACCAGGCAATGATGAGCCCACCTGACTGGCCAGAAGCAAAGCTTTCAGCCCAATCTGTTCTGAAACCAGCCCCCCCACAGATTACGTTTTTTTGTTACAAGGCCTGTTATGGTGGGTCTCTAGGAGTCCCATTATCGCTGCTTTTGTCTTCCGGATTTCCCTTTTGATTTGGGCCCATTTCTCTGCCCTTCCTGTGCCTTACACGTTGTAGAAAGCTATGGTTGAGCCCATGTCGTTGTTGCTTTTTTCGCCCTTTATCCTCCTAAGTAGTCGATTCAAGTTGGATAAAGTCTTCCATGGGTACGGGAATGAATCTTCAATCGTTGCCCATACTTAAAACATTCTCTGGCTTCCGTGGATATTTTAGCTGGGGGTTGTTTCAGTTTTTTACGGTGGATTCGGTGGTGTACAGTCCCCACAGACGTCTCAGATACCCCAGGGAAAACCACTTGCAGATTTATGCCAAGCGGCGTCGGACCCTTAATAGGTGTGGGCCTACTTTCGTTTGGACTCGGGATCAGCCCGACAACGAAAACCCCGCTCTTCTCTGGGTACTAATGATTGGGCCTGGCTCTTCTGCTACTTCCTTACCTGCTCCATCAGTATTTGCAATCTGTATTTTGTCATTTACATCGTTTGGGCTCTCCTCGATCTGCACCCCTTTGTTTCCTTGCGTATTGTAACCTTTTTTGAGCCGGCTTTTTATTAATTCCAACATCGCTTCAGATATCTGCCAGCTCGACAGTTGCGTCCATGCTTCGAGGCAATCATGAGGCTGATCATAACTGACTGTTCCTGTTCCCCAATATTCCATGGTCCTTTTACTGCCAATTCTCCCATAGAGCACCGTGATGTCTTTACCTTTCCTGCCCATTAAAATAACTGCCTTGTATTGATTATTATCCTCGCCACAACAACTTCCTTTTGTCTGTCCATCCGGCCCCACTTCCTTCCGCGTCTGTCCCAGTTCTCCAGGTCCTTTTTGACAAATCCCAGTCGTGGCATCCATTAGATTTGCCATTTGGTGTTAATATCCGAGATTGCCACGCCGCCCATGTGGGCCTGTTATTAATTGCTGACTCCTCATATGCTCCGTCATGCCACGTCCTACTATGTTCCATGCTTCCGCCCAGCGCTGGGCTTCCGCCACCGGTGGCTCCGATGAGCCAGAGGTGCGAATTACTAAGATCGTCTGACCAGAATTCCACTACCCGATCGCTAGTTTGCCATCAAAAAACACTTCCACCTCGTCGTTTATAATTTTAAAGATATTAGTCTCCCACCGTTAAGAACACGTCGAGGTTTGTTGGTAGTTTCCCCATCTCTGTTTCAATGTTTTAAAACACTTACCCAAATCCTCTTTGCAATTTCCATCAACCCTGCAACTCTCGCACCAGGCTTGTGGAGGAATACCTCTAATTGCGATGCTAGCAAACCGTTTTTGCCGGGGTTCCTCTTTGCTCCATGCTTTAACTTTCCATTCCTCTTATTCCCACTTCTGTCGGTTTAGAAACACTTGCCTTTCAGCTTCTACATAGAAGATAATCAGGAACTCGTATGTGGACACGCTTATGACATGGGCTGCATTCTCGTCTATATTCAGTCCCGTCCGAATGCCGTCTACTGTTGTTCTCTTCACTGACCAGATACGAACACTCTTACTCAGACTGGGAATGAGAACCTCTGATGGATAAATCTCGATGGGCACATTCTGGCTCCTGGGGGGCTCACCTGTTTCACCATCTCCATTCGTTCCATATTGTTGGTGATTAGTATGATGATAATCCTCCCTGGGCAATTTGCTGTTCTCCGGTGGAGTCTGTTTTGCTTTCCACTCCTGCCTAGGCACTGTATGAGGCCTAAGTTGAGTGATTATCCTGTTACCATCAATCCATTTACCATTCGTTCCTGTAATAGCTTCCTTAGCTTGTTGAGGTGTTGCGAACCCAACAAAAGCGTATCTCGTATTGGTGGCTATTCTCCTCTTCAAGGGGTGGTAGACCTCTGTGATCTTTCCAAACGGGGCAAACGTTGCCCATAGCGTCCCTAGCTTAGTGGATTCATGAATGTTGTCAATGAACACCTTGCATGACTCCTGACCTGTGTGTATTGTGTGTCCTGTCATTCTTGGTAACTGCGAAGGGTAATATTTGGCTGGTTTAGATACGTGGAGATGAAAGCGCAGTAGGTTCGATTGTTGTGTACTGTGAGGGGGGGCTTATTTGGAGTTTGCGGTGGATGGATGTTGTGGCATCGGTGGGTGGGTGAGTTGAGAGGGTGTGGCTATGGTGCCCTACTGGTGTGGCGCTGGCTATTGGCTGTGGATTGGTGGTTGGCATGGTGAGGCGGTTGGCGGTGTTAGGTGAGTGGGGTGGGAGGGATCGAGGAGAAGAGCTCATTTTATTCTTCCCTTTCTTGTATGATGCGGCCAAATCTATGAGATTACAGAAACGTTGATTTTGCGTTCGGAGTTTCCACTAAGCTAAGTTCACCCGTGGAAAAATTACTGTAACAGCATTTAGACGGTCAAAGATTGATCTTATTGTCGATTAGTATTGAGATTAAAGAAGGAAAGATAATTTTGATCAAATAAAAAAGGAAAGAGAATCAGCATGATTTGGAATAGTGGAGACGTCATTAGAGAGGTTCAAGTAACATTTTTTTTTTATCTTATATATTTAATATTGAAAGGAAAAATGTGTCAAAAAACAAACAAGAAAATCAAAGAGGTGGTATGTGATAATGCTCTATTTTCTACCTTGCTTTTCTTTCACGATTATATCTTCACGAGTGATGAAGATGGTTACAGCCACAGCTTGTGTGTATACAGTGACCGGCCATTGTTTAGTATTATCTGAAATTAGTGAAACTGTTGCATTGTTTGGAATTGTCCTGTAATTAATGTGATCGAACATCGTTTAGTTCACAATCATCCATCACATCATTTTACAAAAACAACGGAAAGAGAAACACAAACGAAAGATTCTCTTTCATTTCTTCCTTACTCGTGACGCAATTAGAGCCATAGTAGTCCTGTCACATTCCTTCCTCCTCTTACACACATGCACATGACTGAGGCCGGCTAACAAACCCGATATCATTATTAATAACGGAAACTGATGTTTCTCTTTTAATTTTTTTTTTCTCTTTAACGCAAGGGATATATAGAAGACAACTCATGAATGAATTATTTCCTTATAATTTGGTTTCCCTCTCTTTGAAGGGAAGGGAAGACAATTCATAAAGAGAAGAAAATTATCCGGCTCCAACTTGCAGGTAGCTAGACGTAGAGAGCTTCTTCCCATTTTAGTCAAGTGATGCAATTATTGTTATGAACCGGCCGGCCACCTCCGACCCCCATCATCGGCGGACCACGATCTCTTTCTGATGGCTGGCTGGCTGGCTTGCTGCCGGTCTGAGATTAGTAAACTAAACCAATGCTTGAGTGATATTGATCCGGACCCACCATCAGCTGTCCAGTCTTAATTAATAAAATTGTTTGGTTTAACTAATTTAGGTTCAGAGTAAAGTTAATACGGGCCGGATAATTAATTTCATGCAAGCTGCTGGTGATTAACAGCATTAATTGATGTTACGCCGCAGCATGCAGATCGTGATTGTGTAATTAATTTGTAAGTATTCACCTAATTAAACTCGATGATGATAAGACTTTGTAACATTCTTGACACTTACACTTGACCCCGTTAGTAATTAAATTAATTTTGATTAAGGAGATCGCCTAGCACTTGCAATTAATTATTACAACTGTGCATGGTCAGGAGGTTAATTTTTAGTTCAAGACCTAATCCCATGTTAATCTAGTCTCTAGCTAAATCAGTTTATGAACACGAGTAACAAAAGAAAGTGCTGTATCAAAAAAAAAAAAATCATGATTTTTTATTGATAAATTTTAGTTATTCCGATCGAGCTGGAAATGGAACCCACATGTTCTAGGTTTTCCATCCAATCAATAACAGATATTTGAGCAGAGAGAAAAAAGTTTGTGGGCCTGAGAGATCCACCAGCCGCCAGCCGTAAACAAGCTAGGTAGCTTAATAACAGCCCAATCAATTTGGGGCCACCACCAACTTATCCATCCACCACCCCCTCTACTATACAACTACAAGTTGGTTTGAGATTTAAGATTAGAAACGTGACTTTTCTGCTTTTTTTTGGATGAGGATTGAAAGACTGAGAATAAGAAGAGGAAAAAGAGTGAGGAGGGTTGGTATGTATTTCTGGTGCTTATTCAACGTCGTGGTTGCATGGGACGCGACGACTGCTTTGCTGTGAAGTAGTCGTAATATGTGACGTGCATATACACACTACACTACACACCCGTATTTTTAGAAAGCAACTACACACCCGTATAATAAAGTCTTTATCCGGTAAAGATAGAAATTTAATAATAGCGGCACTGGGGTAGATATCTCTATCCGTTATTCTTGTTGTTACGAAATAACGGCATCCGATCCGATAGAATGATAATACGACACGTAGACGGTTGGAAATTATGCGATCGTCGATCTCTGTTGTTTTTAACTAAATCTGGTTTCTCATCCATGAACTTGATCCAGTAATATTGGTAATAATAAAAATATTTTACTAAGAGCAAAATATAAGATCGATCCCACACAAATCCGTAGAGTCTCTTTAAAAAATAATCGGAACTATAAACTCGGACAGAGTAGAAAATCATTCTGCAAAGCTGATTGCATTTTCGTTTTCATATAATCCCTGGAAACCAATTAATATAATCCATTTATCAATAAATTTCTAAACAACCTATATATATATATATATATTATATGTGTTGCCAATCATCATCATATAAACATATCCAACCCTAGCACATTTCTTATCTTCATACATACATGCAAGCTGATCCTTATCGCCATGAAATGACTTCAATCATGTTACGAATACCAATAATTGTTACATATTTCCGGTATGATCGATGTTTAGAGTATTGTCAAAATTGTCCAAAGTCTTAATAGATAGTATATAATTAATAAATAATACTAGTAGGGTCACTTTCAAAAATTAGCAGTAGAGTATATGTATGTATATAATAAGGTTCTACTCATACCACACTTTCAGCTCCGCCTACCACCAAACTATTGTTCCCGATAAGTACTCCAGACAGACGTACACTCATGCAACATTATAGGGAGATAAGAACCGAGGACCAATTTCGTCAGCTAGGTATCACGTCCTTTTTAATCGATCAGCTCACGAGTTACGTCTATTTTTGGTTCTATAAAATCTTTCTTTCTTTTTTCAAAAAAAAAAAAATCTTTCTTTCAAAAAAATATATTATCGGTTCTATAAAAAATATTCATTCTCTCATATTCTTCATTACAACTTACACAAGCAAGCCAATCAATCAACTTGGTAAAAAAGCACCTTAAGTAGTCTTGTTTCTTTTTTAGAACTACACTCAACTTTCAAGTAATCTTTGTTCCTACTTATCCGATCCTATGCTGCGTTATCCACCCATTAATGGTCGTTTTTTTTTTATAAATGGCTGGAAGACCAGCTTACAAGGCAAATCGACTGATTGTTTGGGCCCGAATTCGTGGGCTTATAATGCTCTCAGGAACGGATAAATGGGCTGGGCACTCATGCCATAGTAATTAAAGTGGATCCATTTAAATTCCCCATCTTTTTGATAAATGGCTGTGATGCATATACGCGCGATGACATACACATCCGATATCTTCCAGGTGTTGGAAATTGAAACCATTGCACTTGACACATGGAAAAAGAAAACTCAAGGAGTTAAGTAGCAGCGACATGCATGCACGGCGGTGCACCTACATAAAAAAAAAACAACAGAAGACCAAAAGAGGAAAAATCATTCATCAATACATAAAAAATGGCTACTAGTGCTAGTCATCTTCCATCGGCCGTACGCCGCTGTCCTGCAGGTAATAATTAATTAAGGTGTAATTTTATTTTACTACGTACCCGTCTTTCTAATATGTGAATCGTTTTTGGATGAATAAAATGCTACTAGATTTTAGAATGGAGGGAGTATAATGAAAAAATATTTTACGGCCGCAATTTGTTTATATTAGTAGGTGTGGGAAAAGAGGCATGGCCAGAACTAGTGGGCAAGAATACCGCCCTAGCCAAACAGATAATCGAGAGGGAGAACCCAAAAGTTCGTGCAATTGTGGTGATAGAAGGACGTCATCTGGTAACTCAGGACTTCCGCTGTGATCGTGTCTGGGTTTGGTCTAGTGCCGCCGGTGTTGTCGTCTCCACTCCCATCATCGGCTAACAATAATAATACACACACCATACCTATATACATAGCTACCACAATGACGTTGTTCCTATCCTATCATCTGCAGGCATTCTGGTCTGGTCTGGTAGCTGCAATAATTACTGAAAACTTAAGACTTGTCTAATGGACTGGAAGGTAGTTTCTTAACCATGTATGTATATCACATATATATGTACGTACTTGCTTTTCACTTCTTCTATATGCCATTCCTCAAAAAAATATATAAAAATTGTATGCCATTCAAATTTATATTTTTTATAAGTATATATGGCGGGAGGTAGGCACAAAACAAAATTGGTCTAAACCTACTAGAAATCACATTCAAGTCAATGCGTGACACCCCCACGATTACAGTACGAACTATTTCATAAAACAATCGAAGTGATGGACAACAGTTGGATTGTAAAACAATTCAAATACGCTAACTATTGATTAAAAGCTCCTACCCGGCCCTTAAGTCAATCAACAAATCCACCCACGATGAAAGCTTGTATTACTAAGGATGTCCGACCAAAACGAGTACTACTCATTGGCTTTTAGGTTCTTCATGTAGTAGTCATCACTCGGTTTCTCTTCTATTCATCATGCCCGGCGATCATCTATCTGGCTAGTTAAGAAGGAACCAAATTAGATGAAAAGTTTTTCCACTACTCTGTATTTCTAATTGTAGACGTTTCGCGCGCATCACCTGTACTGATTGAATGGCCCTAAAACTTTGGGCTGACCGCTTGTGAAAGGCATCGCCCCAGTTTGCTGCACAAAAACCAGGATCGATCACTAAGAAAGATCACAGTTGCTTGATCCTTGATCGCTGAACTAATTAATGAATTAATTACTAACCCACAACAGCCATCTTCATGCTTGCTGATGCAGATGCGCATTGGCTGTTAAACATTTGACAACAACTACCTTCTAACTTAGACATCGTCCATGACTATCTAGTTGTCCTTGGTGAATAAGTAGCAACCATGTGTGGTTGTTGTAGCAGATCTAGTAGCCTTCTATTTTGACTACGTAGAAGCTCTAGATGAGCAAACTCTATAAATAGGTATGTAACTCCATTGAATAAATTCATCCCTTCAACAATCCAACTTACCTCTCTATCCTGGAAAATTAAGTTATACAATCTTTCACAGCCAACAAACACAAATACCTTTCGTTAGTTTAATCTATCAAAACCAGTGAGCCAGCAACTACAAAATCTTCCGTTAACTCCATAGCTATCACCAGAGCCATCTCCACATATCCTCCACTTACCCAAAAATCAGTTTGAGTCAGCCACACTTTGATTCAGATTTTGCCAACCTCTCATTCCGTACGCTCCGGCCATAAACAAATTTTTCTACTTGTCTTCTCTCATACCCCTCGGTTCCAATTGAGTTTTCTTTTGTACGGTGTTGTGTTGCTGAGTGTTGAGGAACAAGAGAAAATAAAACCGAGAGAGAGAGAGGGGGGAAACACGGGGAGAGAATTAGGAAAGCTGTAAGCAAGTGAGTTTAGATTGAGATAAAAAAAATCGAAAGAAACGAAAGGGGGCTGGCCGGCTCGGTGTTGAAGAAAGAACAGAAAATAGAGAGAATGAGGGAGATGACAAAATGAGTGAGATAGAAAGTCAGAAGTGAATAAGAAGAGGATAAACAAAAAATCAATCCCTGTTCGCGTGTGCTGCTTCCATATTTATTACTAGTGGTGTTTTTTTTCTTAGAAAATAGTGACCGACAGAAAATTAAAAACAACAAAAAAAAAACAGAGTACAGCCGCACGAGAGTTTACAAGTGCAGTGCTTTATTTTTTGTTCTATTTTAAAGTAAGTGGCTGCCGTCGAGAAAAAAAAGTAAGGAAAAGTGGTGGAATATTTTATCAAGTATTATGGCAGTTTTTCAAGTTACCGGTGGAGTGAAAAAGCTTAACAACAATAATTATAATTCTTGGTCTACTTGTATAATGTCATATATGCAAGGACAAGATTTATGGGAGGTAGTCAACGACACCAAAGTAAAACCGCCAACAGGAGAAGACGCGCTGCGGAAATGGAAGATTAAAGCGGGCAAAGGCATGTTTACTCTCAAGATGACTGTCGAAGAAGAAATTCTCGAGCACATTCAAGACGCGCAGACTCCCAAAGACGCTTGGGATACGCTCGTGAAGTTATTCTAGAAAAAGAATGACACAAAGTTGCAACTCTTGGAGAGTGAGCTATTGTCGATTGCACAACGTGACATGACGGTTGTGCAATACTTTCATAAAGTAAAGTCGTTGTGCCGAGAAATTTCTGAGTTGGATTTGGAAGCTCGAATCGGTGATACCAGGATGAAACGAATAATTATCCATGGGTTGAAAGCGGAATTCAGGAGCTTTATTACTGCTATACAAGGATGGCAAAATCAACCATCGCTTGTGGAATTTGAAAACTTGCTAGCTAGTCAAGAAGCATTGGCTAAGCAAATGGGAGGAGTCTCGTTAAAGACGGAGGAAGAGGCACTCTATGCTAAGAAAGGCAAATGGAATTCCAAGAAGAAAGTTGAATATGGATCCAGACAGAAGAGCCACGAAGAGATGAGTCATCAAGGCGAGGGGAGTGATCGAACAAAAGCAAGAGCAAATTGCAACGACTATGATAATAGTCAAAAATTTGAAGGAAAGTGTTACAACTGTAACAAGAAAGGTCATATGGCGAAAGATTATTGGTCAAAGAAGAAGAGGATAGAAAACAATGTTGCTACTTCAAGGAATGAAGACGAATGGGACGTTTATGCCCTCTCAGGTGTAGAAAAAGAGGAGCTTGCTCTTGAGGATGTTGATGCACTCTTTACAGTAGATGAAGAGGAGCTTGCCTTATGTGACGTTGATGCACCCTCTACAAAGACAAAGAGGAGCTTGCCCATATAGCAACAACATGAAAGAGATGGTTTGTAGTTTTCCATATAAAAGCTACATGTGTACTAGATTAATAGGAAGTTGATGTTGAGAGGGAGTGTTAAACATTCAACATCAACTACCATCTAGAAGTAGTAGGTAGAAGGGAGGCACCATCCATGACTATTCTAATTGTTATTGTTGAATAAGTAGCAACCATGTGTGGTTGTTGTAGCAGATTTAGTAACCCTCTATTTTAACTATGTAGAAGCTCTAGATGAGGAAACTCTATAAATAGGTATGTAACTCCATTGAATAAATTCATCCCTTCAACAATCCAAACTTACCTCTCTATCCTGGAAAATTACGTTCAACATTGGCATGTAAACGAGGGCATACAATGAATGTGTGATTGTGAATGTGTGTGTTTTCCATGAACTCATCTCCAGGTGTTACCATTTGAAACGTTTGAATTTGATAACAAGAAAACTGGAGAAGATCTGCACTTCTATTTATATGAAGAAAGAAGATGAGAATCGAATATCCTGATCATTGTCGCCTAGCTACTCCATCCGCCCATCACCAAATTTAATCAGCTACTACTATCAATTGCAGTATGTCTACTGATCTGCCGCCGGTCGAACGCCGCTGTCCGGGTAATTTAATCATACTAACCGGTTTCTTTTCTAGAGAGAAGTACAATATAATTGTCAATCTATTGTCTGTGTTATACAGTGGAAGCAGGGAAGGAGGCATGGCCTGAGCTAGTTGGCAAGAATGTTCTAGTCGCGACACAGAATCCCAAAGTTCGTGCCATTGTGGTGCCTAAACATTGCTACGTCACTCAAGACTTCCGGTGTGATCGTGTATGGGTTTTGTCTAGTGCGCGTATGGATGGTGTTGTTGTGCAAACCCCTATCCTCGGTTAACAACAAAAGTCGTTCAGCTTGTGGATCGATAGCCTCAGTCCCATAATAAAGAGAGGCTTGCATTACGAATCTGCTTCATTGTTCTGTACTCGCTTTGAGATTATCACCACGTGAACTTTAAAATTCTATTTTAAACATATTTTACCCAAAGAGACACCGTCCGATTCTATTCATAACACACATGCCGTACACCTATTTCATTTTCGATTTTACTTGCGACAAAGTCCTAGAATTAGTATGCATTCGTTGACCTATCATCAGCTGTTCATGTCAGTTTAGTAGATGTGATCATTAGTCAACTCTTTTATCTTAATGATCTCACTGATACCTAATAGAGAACGAACTTAAATGGCTTTATTTGGTCCAATCAACTTTTGTTGACTTGCTTATAGACAACTTATACGAGTTAAGCAGTAGGTTGTCAAACCTAATGCTTGTTTCTTGTAGTACATAATTAAGATACCTAATTAACAGGCAGTAATACAAGACTTAAAGAACAGAAACGACTAGTTTCAGTACCGCAATTCAATTTTGCCCGAGTTGTCCGCCGGCTTATTCATCAAAACAAAGCAACAGCAACTTCGTATGGGTTCAGGCCAGAACTCTGAACCAGAGATGGACGCACGAGTGCTTCATGGTAGGTACATTATTTACCGTTTCTTAGGGGTCTACAACCTGCTCAACTTGACGGGTCCCAACTCCTTAGCTTTTGTCCTCAGCTTGTGTTTCTGTATCTTCCCGGTGGCTGTTTTCGGCAAAGGACCAAATATAACAGACTTTGGAACCCAATAGGCCGGCAGCTTGGTTCGACAAAACTTCATTATCTCCTCGGCAAGACGTGCCTCCTCTGATTTGCTTCCACCATACCCTGGTTTCAACGTAACAAAGGCACAAGGAGACTCCCCCCACCTTTCATCCGGCCTCGCCACCACTGAGACCTCCAGCACCGCTGGGTGCAAGTACAGAGCGTTCTCAACTTCCAAGCTGCTTATGTTCTCACCTCCCGAGATGATGATGTCTTTTGACCTATCCTTAATTTCAATATATCCATCAGGGTGCTTCACTGCCAAGTCACCTGAGTGAAACCAGCCCCCAGCAAACGACTCCTCGTTGGCTTTTGGGTTCTTCAAGTATCCCTTCATTACTCCGTTTCCCCTCATGACAATCTCCCCAATGGTCTTTCCATCAGCCGGGACTGGCTTCATGTCTCTTTGATTCACCACGTCTAGCCCCTCCAGTCCAGTATACCTGCATAATATTGTGTTGCACAATTTAAGCATAATTCATTTTGTTACTACCTAAGCAGCAGACACTGCTGCCTTGCAAAATAAAAGTGATAGAGGAGAGTATGTGCCCCTGTACCTTACTCCTTGGCGTGCATTGAGCCTGGCTTGGGTTTCCGCAGGGAGAGAATCCCATTCAGGCTTCCAAGCACAGATTGTTGAGGGTCCATATGTTTCAGATAGCCCATAAGTGTGGGTGACACGGAACCCTCGCTGTGACATGGCAAAAAGAACAGAAGGGGGTGGAGCAGCACCAGCTGTCATCACTTGGACAGTTCTTGGAAGAGGAAGAATTGTCTCCTCCTTGGGAGCATTCACGATGGTGTTGAGCACCACAGGGGCGGCACAGAAGTGGGTCACACCCTGGTTTACTATGGCCTGGTATACTGCTTTGGCTGATACCTAGTTAAAGGAATCCTACATATAAGAATAGTCCATCGAGCATTGATGCAAGAATGTTGAAAGCTGGAACCAAACAAGATATATGCATGAAGTACAGGATACAGATTATGAACATCCCATATTAACATACACCAGAAAATTACCTGTCTAAGGCAAACACTCGTCCCACACATAGCAGCAAGAGCCCAGGTGTAACACCACCCATTGCAGTGAAACATGGGCAGAGTCCACAGATATACAGCTCCTTCAGTCATACCCCACACAAGGGCAGCACTAAGAGACATCACATAAGCCCCGCGATGGCTTAAAACCACTCCCTTGGGACTCGCTGTCGTGCCAGAGGTGTAACCCAGAGTTATACTATGCCACTCATCCTCCGGTGGCTTCCAAGCAAACTCTGGGTCACCCATCTCCAAGAACTTCTCATACTCAATGGCGCCTTTGCTGACTGCATTCTGAAGTTGTTTTGGATCACAGTTCTCATCAGCTATTACTATGAGGAGTGGGGGTTTGAATTTCCCCTTACTCTGCTCAGTCACAATCTTGAGGGCTTCCTCTGTCAAAGAAAAGAATTCCTGGTCCACCATTACCACCTCTGATTGGGAGTGACCCAAAAGAAAAGCAATTGTGGCTGCATTGAGACGAATATTTACACAATTCAACACAGCACCCGCCATGGGAACTCCAAAATGGGATTCATACATGACAGGGGTGTTTGGAGCAATTATAGATACCTGGAGACAATATTCAGGATTAAGATGTCAGAGTTTTGAACAAAACTTCAGGAAATATAGTTAAAAAGTTGGAGAGGGCGAGAATCATAAGGTCAACAATTCTCTGTCATCAATATTTTGTAGCTGAACAGGTTGTATCCACACCTTGTAGAAACTCATTCTAATAGATCAATAGAGAAACATTGCGTGCACGGGGTACAAGAATGACAAACTTTTGCTACTCATGGAAAATTCTCTCAGATTTATTTGAATTAAACCACTTTTCAAAATTTGGTCCATGCACAAGTCATACTAACTTCAGTTTTGATCAAACATAAAGTGAAATAGGGTAAACCTTTTGTGGGACTACAAAAAATATGGATACCATGGTTAATGTGTGCATGATAGGGCAACTGAAGGCTACAAACTCCACAGAATAAATTAGGAATTGCCTTTCATAGACAAAACCACAATCATCAATATGTCATGTAAAAATGCCTTATGAATACATCAGAATGGAAACAGGGTGAAATATTATCCATGTAACTCCAAATAATATGAAAATTTATTTTTTGCCATTCCCAATACTATTTCCTAGCCGAAGTAAGTTCAGTAATGCTTTCCAGTAGAGCTACTAGTTGCAACATATAACCTATTTTATAACTGAAACAACTGTTTCAAAAAGACGACGGTCAACTGTGAATAACGCTCCAGCAATCATGAAGCAAGCAGAACTTAAGAGAGATCAGGCACCAACAGTAAGGAAAGTTTGCTATTCTTTCTATAATTTTAACTGAAATGAATGGCAAAAATAGATTGAGTGGCATATGCAGATCAGAAAGGTGGCTGCTTTAGCAACATATGATTTGCAAAGTTAAGAAATGTGTTTTTCAAATAAGTATTTCAACGGCATGAAGATGTAGATAGGCCAGTGACAAATAACTACTAATCTAGCACTATTATTCGTAGATGATATGTAATGATCAGTATCCTGGCGCATTTAGCATGTAGAAGCATGCTATTAGCATTCTAACAGCAGAAAATATTGCTGCTGATATGTACGAGTTCAAACTTCCACTGCATAATCAGGCTGATTTCCAATTACAAAAAGAAGAGGAAGGTAGAACAAAGTCAAACAAGTAAAAAAGCAAGCAAAATCACAGTAATAATTCTTAGAGTAACTCCTTTTCCTACTATAGAGTCATTTTTCATTTATGTTTCATTGTAAACACGAAACAGTTCTGAGCATGTGTTTCCAGAAACTCATTTGTTCAAGTGAACCATATTGTCTAAAGGGATAGTGTATCCTGATTCACCCGAAAGGATTACTACAGCAGACATTTTTTTTTAAAAAAACTAGCTCAATAGAATAGCCATACAACTGCAGATAAACTTTCAGAATAAGAAGAACGTAGTATCCTTCGTTTCTTCTAGAAAGTTAATCAGTTAATTCACAATTCCAGATGGTTTTGTATCAGCCTCGGAGAATCGATATCGACTTTTCATTTGAGACACCTAGCTAACATCAGACGTGTTTGATTCTCCCAAGGCTACCAACAACTCGGCAAAGAACAATATGGCCATTCAGTCCAAGCAATTTCTCAAGATACTACTAGCATAGGAGCTCGGTCAACGAGTTCACGGATAGCTGGAACCGGACCAACCTGGACTCGA
>JAIOTZ010001972.1:0-25752 GCA_023374045.1 Limonium bicolor
TGACAAACCAACAGGAAACGTATCATAGGGTGCAGATTGATCTTCAAGATCAAATTGAAGTCAGACGGTACTATAGAAAGACACAAATCACGTCTTGTTGCAAAGGGTTACACACAACGATATGGAGAAGCTTACTGGGAGACTTTCTCACCAGTGGTCAAAATGACAACTGTTTGAACCATGGCTCCTATTGCGGTCAAGAGAGGCTGAAAATTTCTCAACTCAACATCAATAATGTCTTCCTCCACGGTGATCTTCAAGAAGAAGTTTATATGAAAATTACATAGGGACTTAAAGAGGTATACAGAAACAAAGTGTGCAAATTGCGCAAGTCATTCTATGGCCTTAAATAGGCTTCTCGCAAATGGTATGTGAAATTGTCAATTTTCCTTTAATATCATGGCCACATTCAATCTAAAAACGATCACTCTCTCCTTATCAAGTACAATGGTGGATCAAGAACCTTCCGAGGTATATATGTGAATGACATGAAACTCACAGGAAATGATACTTCTTAAATTGTTCAAATAAAATTTGCTCTTGATCAACAATTTAAAATAAAAGATCTTGGTAACTTGAATTACTTTCTTGGGATGGAATTCTTACATACAGAGAAAAGGATTATACTCAATCAAGGTAAGTATGCTTAGGAATTATTGGATGAATATTTACCTACTAATTATAGAGTTGCGCAAGTCCCTTACCTACAAGAAAGACATGGAACAACCCCAATGGAAAATTGTTGAGAATCCTACCTATTATCGTCGGCGATAGGAAAGATAGACTTCATGACCAACACACGACCAGATCTCACCTATCATGTTCAGTTTTGAGCCAACATCTAAAGGAACCAACCATGGAACACTTAGAAGCAGCTATTCATCTTCTCTGATATATCAGAGGCACCTTAAAGCAAGGGGTTCTCTTCAATAACAAGCCAGATAAGCGCCTCACTGCCTATTGTGACACTGACTAGGCTAGTTTCCCTATGACTAGACGGACAGTCAATGGTTATATTGTAATGACCCTAAAACCACCCTAGTTCTAAGGTTGGTACACGCCGCACACTTACTACCTAAGACATGTAAGACTGTTAAAATGAAACCCAAAACTGTATATTACACATCCAAGAGTTTAAGGTCAACAATACAAATACAAACTCCAAAAACAAAGCTAAAGGATGAAAGCAGAAACATCCAGCCAACCGACTAATCAACCTAAAAATCAGGGGATGATAATAATAGGGGTGAGCAAACCTCAGCTTAGCACGTGATAAACTCATCAGCCTAAGCATGCTCAAAACAATTTTACAGAACATAGCTTACATATACATATGTTTCGTAAATCAGAATCAGAATAGAAAGCCCTTCAAAACCTTCATAGTCAGATACAACTTGAGCGAAATAGAAGTCTCAAAAGACAACTTAACAACAAAAAATGTTTATCAACTATCAGAAAACAAAACAGAAGCGGAATTTCTAATAAAGCTCATTAGCAAACAGATCATAACTCTTGCAAAACAAAAGTTCATAAATGAGAACTGTCAATTACAGAAAGCAAAATGGAGCAAAAGCCACACTTTTAGAATGAATCAAAACACACTACAGAGCATCATGTCAAAAGCAGCCGAAGCTCAAAATTGATCAGAAATCAAAATCGAAAACACACTTACTAGAACTAATCAGAGTCCGTAAATCAGAGTGTTCATGAATCAGAGTACTCACAAAATAGAGGGTTTACAAATCAGAACGTTCAGAAATTAGAGAGGGGCATTAGCTTAGAGCACAAACAAAAATGGTTAGATACCAATGAATCATAAGCTCCTCGACAACATAAAAAAGGTTACAGACCCATGGATTGAAAGATCCTGACAACGTGAAAATGGTCCGAAGGCCAATGGACCTGTTCGTCCCAGATCAAAAACAAAATGGCATATTTTTTTATAAGTGGGGTAAGTTTTGAACCCATGACCTTTGGTTCAAGGATACCACTCCTCTACCGACCAAAATGGCATGTAAGTAGCTAGCTACGGGATAGCGCAACCCAGCCATCCACGACTCAAAGGTAAAGTAACTACCGCCGTCCTTGCTAAAGAATTTTTGTAAGGGTAAACTATGTACAAAAGAATGAAATAATAAAAGAGGAAATAAACCCTACAACTCTATACGGGTAGCAAAAATCCTGGTCGGAGTACAGTGTGAGTAGATTACGACCGAGAGTATCGAACCCAAGGGACTTATTAGAAAATCAGTCCTAATCCTGGTAATAGCCTATTGTAAAACAGGGGGGATTGAAAATAACAACTAAACTAAAACTACTAACTAAATAAACTAACTTTGACTCGGGATGATATTCAATGTAAGGACAAGTATAGTTATAAGCCAAACCACAAAGTTTCGAAATTAATTTGGCAAAAATGACTACGCCGGATGTCATGTCGGACAAGAGATGCACGACGCCTTCAAGATCTTTGAATGTGCCGGACACCAAACACCTGGCATTAAATCCGGCATCCTTCAAGTTGTGAATGGTACTTCATGTTTCTGGTCTGATAACAGGACTCATTACCCAAATTTGCCCCGTGCATGTCTAATGCCTCGAAAACGAACAAGATAATAGAGGGAAAACAGATTAATTCCAATCTTAAGTCATGTTTCCCACTTTTCAGAACAACAACGTCAAAGACCACTAAGACCCCTCAACCTATTCTACTTTGTCTTGTGAACATCAGTAGAATTTAGAAGAAAGAAGAACAAGTAGCGATCTCATTCTACTTGTATGAGGATCAAAGCCTTAGTTGATGAAACTTGCACTTTTATTAATAACCATAAGAGTAATTACAAGGAAGATCATCCCTAACTAAAGACTAACAAGGAATTCTACTTCACCATCCACACAACTACAAGAAGAGAATACAAGAGGAGAAAGAAATGGTCATACCCTTAACCCGACAAGATTTTCTTCTTCTCTTCGCGTGGATGGATCTGTAGAATTTCCTTGGACACCAACAATGGAGTGGAGGTGGAAATGGAAATGTGAATGAAGTGTATAGGGTGTGTTGGAATGTAAGAATTGATGCATCCCTTCGGCTTATTTATAGGCAACAAAATCTCCATGTGCAGGGTGGCATGCTAGGTGAAAGTCATCCGGCACCACGTGTTAAATATGCGTAACCGTTAACGGCCAAAACTGCCAAGTGAAACGTTGCATGTGCTGGACAAGATACGTCCGGCACCGTACCCGGTAATGGTCAAACCGTCAACTGTAAATAACTGCCGCCGCTTGGTCAACCGTGGCGACTTTTCACACATGCCGGATAGGATGTACCCGGCAACATACCCGGCAGGGCTCCTTTTCTGCTCTATGCCTATGCCATGCAGGAGATATCCGGCTTCATGTCCGGCATCACTTGAATTATTGCCTAGGAATTCGTTCCTTGCATAAAAAGCTCACAAAACATGAGTCTGTACAAATAACATACTTTAATGCATAATATAACATAAATACTATCTATTTAACCTTATTTAGATTAATATACTCCTAAATCTAGTACAGAAAACATGATAAGTCTGCAGCTTATCAAGGCCCTACACTTACCTTTTGCTAGTCCTCGAGCAAAACTAGATTAGATAGGAGTAATTGCTTATGTACAGAATAGATAAACTCTAGAATGACAATTAGATAAACATTCCCAAATGCCTGACTCTATTTCATAAGTATCACTTAATCTTCCTTATCTATAAAAAACATACTAATGGGTATAAAATAAAGAGTTTCAAAACCGATCAAAAACTTTTGGGCTATTTTGCATAAGGGATTTTGCAATCTCTCATTTTTCCAGTTTCCACCATTTAGCTCTATTTTTCAAGAGTTTCTGAAAGGCCAAGACCCTCATCAATGGTTTTTATGGTTCAACCCTATTTTTCAAGGGTTTCTGAATCAACCATGATTTTTTTGCATTGAAGAACAGGGAATTTAGGAGAAAAACAAAAGGAAAAACTCTCGTTTCTTGCTTTTATTCTGAGGCACTTTTAGGCAACCTCAAGGAATATAATGCTTTTCCTTTGGAAGAAGATTTTTTTTCTTTCTATTTTTTTCTTTTCTTCTTTTGCTTCTTCTTTTCTTCTTTTGCACAAAAACCCTTTTTAAGATTTTCACCTAAAAGACTTTTCACAGTTTGAAAAGGAAAAGAAAAAGAAAATATTACCCAGAAGTAAATAAAGGAAAGAATTAGGAAAAAAAATCATATACTCATGTTAAGTAAAAATAATCAAGAAGTTAAAAACAGGAATATACAAGTCATTAGAAAGCTTACCTCTTGAGGGAACAAGCATTTATTCATTCCTAATCTCATCTCAATCAAAAACATGCAAAAAACTTAGTAAAACATTGATAAAACTCGCAACTTATACATATTATTTATAAACAAAAACTTAATTTATTTAAGGGGGGGTCCCTGCCCTACACTTGGTAGGAACACTGTCCCTAGTGTTCAAACTGAAAAGAAAAATTGAGAGATTTTTTATTTTATTTTTTTACCGAACTTAACCAAAATTAAAAGAATAACTTACCATGAACCAAGTAACAAATAAAACAACATAAAAACAATAAAGGAAAAAGACTAACGAAAGAGAGGCTCCCCTGTGTGAAGAATATGAATGCGTGAGGAGGGCCCGCCCTACACTTAGCCTTTTTGGCTACTTGGCATTATCAGAGATCTTTGACGAGATGGTGACCGAATTCGCATGCTCCCTTGGATTAGTTTGAGTTTGAGATGGGAGAAGACCTGGTTGTCTAGGTTGTGCCAGAAGTTACTACAACGTTTTATGCTCGTTGTGAATGGTCGAGATCTCGTTGTGAGCGTCTTGGGTCTTGTTCATCAGGGCCGACATCATATTTCATAATTCAGCCATTCATCATCCTCTAATGACAATGCATGTTGGGATGGTCGGTTGGAAGGGACTCCTCCGTAAGGAGTCTGCATGTAAGGCCTCTGACCTCCCTGGTTGCCGGCTGGATTCTAGAAGTTTTGAGGGGTAGATGCCCTGCTGCCATGGCTGCCTATACCCTTGATTACTCACATAATTGACTTCCTCTACATTCTGAAAGTATGACAAGTCAGGGCCCTGAGCATGTGGTCGTGCACTAACCACATTCGCTGCTCAAGAAGTTTATTCATTGATATTTGCTCCACCACCTTTTGCAGAGCGCTAACCTTCGTAGACGTTTGAGCATTGCTCTCCAACAATTGCTCATGACTTTGCATTAATTTGTCAAATTTGGTGTCTCCCTCGCCCACTTGATATAGACCAGCGGTACCGAACCCTAGATCCACCTGTGGCCCAATCTCTAATCTCATCGCAAAGAGATTCAATCCCACTAAGGAATTGATCTCCAGGCTTCTTCAGTATGTCTGCACCAAGGGAGGATAGGATCATCGTCTTGCATTGGTTGACCAATCCTTTGTAGAACAACTGAGATAGTTGTTCCTTGGTGAGGCCGTAGTGAGGACACGTACGCAGCAACCCCTTGAATCTGTCCCAAGTTTCACAGATGTTCTCCGAGCCAGGCTGTCTGAAGTTGTATATCTCGGCGATCATCTCCAGGGTGCAACTTGGAGGCAGGAACTTGTCATAGAACTTGGCTGCCATGTCCTCCCATGTGGAAATAGTACTAGGGGACATACTATGATACCACTTGCTGGTGTTTCCCGTGAGACTATGGGGAAAGAGGGAAAGTCTGGCATATTGGAGGACATTATTTGTGGAGGTTAGCTATTTGTGTGTTGTAAGAATTTGGTAATGTGGAGCAAGTCATCGTCCGGGTTCGACCCATCAAACATGCCCAACTCCTTGACACATCGGATTTGAGATATGGCTTAAGTTTTTGCCACTCATCATATTCATTTTGTGCAAGGACAGGGAGGTCGATCGCTGGCTTTTGGCCTTGGTTAGAAGGCCTATTAATGTTGTGGATGGTTGGTGTAGCCATTTGTGTAGGAAATGCTCTTTGTAGGTTTCTTTGTTGTCGAAGGGAGCGAAGAAGGGTCCTCTCTATTTCGGGGTCAAGGTTGGCTAAATCTTCAGGAAGACTGGTTGACGAAGAAGCATTCACCTTTTATAGATTCAGGAGGAGCGAAACACAACGTTATAATATTTCGTAATAATAAATATTAAGACAATTATATAATTAAATTTATGAAATGAAGAGAAGAAACAAAATTGGGCATGCGGATGCATTGCCGGGTGTGCAGCGCTCGGCATTGAACTTCCTCTAGTAATGCCAGGTTGATTTTACTCGGCGTTGCGCTCGGCTTGTTCAAACTTGAAAAGAAAAATAAATAAAAGGTATAAGAGAAGAGAAAAGAAAAACAAAAGTGCAAAAGGAAGGAGTATTTACAAACGATTCTAACAATTTGAAGAGAAAATGTAAAATGAAAGTTAAGGTTGAATGTGCCAGATTGTTCGCCGGATGAATCTTGTCCGGCTTCGGACTTCCTCCAAGATGTCGGGTGTAGGATACCCGGCATAATGCACGACACGCTTAACCTAGTGAAACAAATTTAAAACAACGAAAAAAAAGAATTAGAGAATAAGAAATGTTGAATGCGTCGGGCATCGGACATCCGGCATTGCACCCGGTATATTCAACCGAATAACAAAATGGACAATTTAAATCAAAGAATCAAAGAACCAAAGAATAAAGAATAAATAATAGGGCGTTTTACCGAATTTAGGACCTGGAATAATTCCAAGTCCCCGGCAACGGCGCCATTTTGCTAACAGAATTTTTGTAAGGGTAAAACTATGTACACAAGAATGAAATAATAAAAGAAGAAAAAAACCCTACAACTCTATACGGGTAGCGAAAATCCTGGTCCGAGTACAGTGTGAGTAGATTACTACCGAGAGTATCGAACCCAAGGGACTTATTAGAAAATCAGTCCTAATCCTGGTAACAGCCTATTCTAAAATAAGGGGAATTGAAAATAACAACCAAACTAAAACTACTAACTAAATAAACTAACCTTGACTTGGGATGATATTCAATGTAAGGACAAGTATAGTTATAAGCCAAACCACAAAGTTTCGAAATTAATCTGGCAAAAATGACTACGCCGGATGTCATGCCGGACAAGAGATGCACGACACCTTCAAGATCTTTGAATGTGTCGGACACCAAACACCTGGCATTACATCCGGCATCCTTCAAGTTGTGAATGGTACTTCCTGTTTCTGGTCTGATAACAGGACTTATTACCCAAATTTGCCCCGTGCATGTCTAATGCCTCGAAAACGAACAAGATAATGGAGGGAAACTGAGTAATTCCAATCTTAAGTCATGTTGCCCACTTTTCAGAACAACAACATCAAAGACCCCTTAACCTATTCTACTTTGTCTTGTGAACATAAGTAGAATTTAGAATAAAGAAGAACAAGTAGTGATCTCATTCTACTTGTATGAGGATCAAAGCCTTAGTTGATGAAAGTTGCACTTTTATTAATAACCATAAGAGTAATTACAAGGAAGATCATCCCTAACCAAAGACTAACAAGGAATTCTACTTCACCATCTACACAGCTACAAGAAGAGAATTCAAGAGGAGAAGGAAATGGTCATAGCCTTAACCCAACAAGATTTTCTTCTTCTCTTCACATTGATGGATCTGCAGAATTTCCTTGGACACCAACAATGGAGTGGAGGCGGAAATGGAGATGTGAATGGAGTGTATAGGGGTGTTGGAATGTAAGAATTGATGCAGCCATTCGGCCTATTTATAGGCAAAAAAATCTCCATGTGCCGGGTGGCATGCCAGGTGAAAGTCATCCGGCACCACGTGTTAAATATGCGTAACCGTTAACGGTCAAAACTGCCATGCGAAATATTGCATGTGCTGGACAGGATACGTCCGGCACCGTACCCGACAATGGTCAAACCGTCAACCGTAAATAACTGCCGCTGCTTGGTCAACCGTGGTGACTTTTCACATATGCCGGATAGGATGTACCCAGAAACATACCCGACATGGCTCTTTTCTGCTCCATGCCTATGCCGTGCAGGAGATATCCGGCTTCATGTCGGCATCACTTGAATTATTGCCTAGGAATTCGTTCCTTGCATAAAAAGCTCACAAAAGATGAGTATGTACAAATAACATACTTTAATGCATAATATAACATAAATATTATCTATTTAACCTTATTTAGATTAATATACTCCTAAATCTAGTACACAAAACATGATAAGTCTGCGGCTTATCAGTCTTAAAACAGGAGCTTCACTTATTTTGAGGGGAGTCCGGATATGTGTCTGGGCTTACAAGTCCATACGCATACCAAGACTCAAAACAAAGAAGTCTGGACGTGCGTCCGGGCTTGGCATTCCGGAAAGATGTACGATAAAATATACATGGTGGCGTCCAGACACATGCCAAGACTTAAAATAGAAGAGGGTCCAGAGTTGTGTTCAGGCTTACAAGTCCAGACATATGCCAAGACTTGAAACCCATACGTCATCCTCACACGCCATCCGAACAAAAAAGTTTGGATGAATGTCCGAACAAAGGAGAAACCGTCAATAACAAAGGCATCTGAAGGCCTGTCTGGACATACAAGTCCGGACAGAAGTCCAAAAAGAACAAAAACTGTAAAAATTAGAAGTAGTAATGATGAACACAAATGACAAAAATCCTCACTGAAAACACATCAATTCTTCATATCAAAATTGACATTCAAGCACATCACCATAGGGGTTAAGTGGAGTAAAAATGTAAATCAAAACCACTCCAGGTTTACATCAAAATCAAAGAACATATCAGACACATTCAGAATTGAAACAAAATCCTAAAATCCTCATGGGTGAACGCACTCGTACCGAATCCATCTACCACCTACCTTGTATCGAAGAACCGCGGAACTCTACGGACTCCACAAGTAGAACCTTCCGAACGATTTAAACATTGGAAGCAGCAACAATGGAAGAAGAGAAGAAGAAGAGTGGAGGGAGAGCGGAACATAGATTGGAAAAAGGAATGAGGAAAAAGAAAATAACGTGAATGGAAACTCCTTTCCTAACTTATTAATAACAAAGCTAAATTACTCTCTTGTCCCTCCTCCCTTCTAAGTTAATAAAACCATCCATGATGATATAAGTCACAATAACATAAGATCAGAAAAAAAAACATAACAATTCCTTTGCAAATCATAAACAAAAGAAAAAAAATTGGGGCATAAGATATATAATAGTGTTGGGAGGCACAACAGTGAGCTGGAAATCAAAGAAGCATAACATTGTTGCCTTGTCAATAGCAAAATCAGAACATCGAAGCATAAGAAGGGTTACTACAAAATTGACATGGCTATCAAAACTTTTCCAAGGACTAGGAGTTGAAGGGATTACTCCAAACGAGGTTAGTTGTGACAATAAGACAACAATCTTTATTGCGAGGAATTATGTATTTCGAAAGCAAACTTAGCATACCGACTTAGATTGTCATCTAGTTCAAAGATCTAGGATGGTCTCATTACCCTTCGGTACATCCTAGGACAACATCAACTAGCTGATATTCTAACAAAACAAGTCACTACCAAGGATTACAAAGACTTTCTAAAAAAACAGGAACATTGATATGCACAAGAGACATGAGAGTGATCAACAACAAGACAATACATGATCTGTTTCATATAGTCTATTCTGTAAAGTCAAGATTTGAGCATTCATTGCCCTTCATCTTAAGGGGGAGTGTTGAAATTATAACTTTCTATTGTAATGGATATAAGTAGTTATTTATTTCCTGTCTTTTGTAATATATATGACCGTTGCTTATTAGGTTGTATATATAGGACTACGCATTCTCCTCTTTGTAATGAGAATACAATTGTAATAGTCAACGTACTCTATCTAGACCAGGCAAAGGTGACCCGAGCCTGAAAAACTGAACCGATCCAATCCGACCTGAACCGATTTTAAACTGAATGATGTGACTCGAAATGTGACCCAAAAATCCAAACCAAACCAAACTGAAACTGAATCCAACTGAAATATGGTACTACCTGAATCCACCTGAACCGAATTCACCCGAACCGAGTTGACCCGAATACTTTGTTAAAACCTAAATGTACTATAGTTGTTCCAACCATAAAAAATAATCCTAAAACCAGCAACACATAATGGAAGTTTAGACACTCAATAAGTGTTCATTGCTGACCAATGATATATATATATAATATTGGACACCTTCTATCTTCAAGCATCCCAAGCCTTGTTGTATTAAAACATTCACAAGCTGTGATGGGAATGTCCTTATAATACAAACTAATGCGTATCATTACTATTTTATAATACTCTACTAAATTTGATTTTAATAAATTTAAGGTTCTTTATGTTTAGGACAAGAGACTTGGCAATGGTTTAATATTGATGAAGTTTAATTATAAAACCTAAACTTTTCGCTTGAGACATATACTAACCAAGATTGATGTGTATATGCCTACAAAAATGATGCAATAAAATGAGGAAAATAAATATTCTAAATGGTAAATTATTGCTTATCATTGCCATTTTATATTACTCTATACTTTTATAAACTTAGGTTATTTATGTTTAGGACTTGAGAAAGGTTTGAATGTTGATGAAGTTTCAATTATAATATCTATAAACTTTTCGCTCTACCCCCCTTAAAAGGGATTACGCCCTCGTAATCTACCATGTTTCCATGCGGTCTATTATACACTGTTCCTTGATCAACGGGTCTTAACCGTACTGTCGGTTAGTCCTGCATCAAGAATTTTCATCGGAGTTTATTTAACTCTTAACCGGGTTCGGTTCTAGGTGTATTTCACTTAGAATTGTGGGCCCACTAGCTTCTGCTGCGCGACCCTGATAACTTGGGTTATTCGCCCTTCTTGTTATCTTAAATGTGCTATACAACACCTTTGTATTCCTCTTATTGTGGGACTAAGGTCTGTTCCATCTCGCGTGGTATTCTTTTACCGTGCGTGAACTCAATGAGTTTTAGATTTATAACCAGATCTCTGGCAATCTATATACATACTGTTGTGTTTGTAGTGATCATTCACTTGGTCCCTCCGACTTATTGTCGGGTGAGGTTAGGTCACTACTTAGTTGTGGTGCTTCCTCTATTGTTAGCAGCTTCTGAACTATACCAGTTTCTCTGGTTCAGTACAAGTGTTCTTTACTTGTATGACATTACATTTTCGATGCGTCGGTCCTTGTGACTTTCTTAAGTCTCCTTTCACTTTTGCTCCAATGGAATTCACATCTTGTGATTGTTGTGTTTCACCCTCTTCGTGCTTCTTTGGCCTTAGGCCGCACGGTTTGTTTCTAAGCTTTTGCTCAACTGGCTTATGCCATATTCATTGGTGAAAGGAAGAAGTTACCATGATTTACCTTTTTCCATCTTCCTAGATATCCCACTTGATCATTAACTACACAAGTGCAATACCAAAACACTCAGTCCTACAGAGTGTAGAGGCGTAAACTCTTGGCAGTAACTCTCTTATGTGATCGCAATAGGAATGATCGTTACTCCTTCAGGTGGTGCTTCATTTAACAAGTCCATAGCATTGGTGATTACTCATATACATTGGTCGCCTGCTGCGCACCATGTTCTTACGGATTCCACAGTATTGGTTTACATGGCATCCACTGTTGCTAGCTTCAGCTCATGCATTCCCACCATTTATATCATGGTTTGGTGTTTATACTTCTGAGCTCCTTGAGCGTCATTTACTCATAGCGTGTTCCTCCTGAACTGATTACTCCTTGGTTGTCAACAATTGTTGTTGATGTTTATCCTACATTGCTTGACCGTATTTGTATGCTCAAGCTTCACTACGTTAGTAGTTCTGAAAGGAATATATTTTCAGACATTTATTGATGGTATCCCATTCTTGGGATCCATGTGTTCACCGCTCTTGCGGTCTCACATTTATGAGGGGCGTCCTCATTCATCGGTTGTTACTCTTTTATCGGTGTCGTCCTTGGCCATTTCTCATATAGTTCACAATGGGTTTTGCAACCGTTGGGTGTGTGTGGTAATAGTTTCATGGCCTACTAGCCATATCGCCTAGAGCTCTGCTCATCATAGGTCGTTCCCAAGTGGTTACTTCTCTGTAAGCCATCGCTGGGCTTGGAGGTGATACTGGGTTCCATGACAAGATCGTCGCATCACGCTTCCATCTGTTGGAGACCCTTTTGTAGCTTGGTATTGATCGATACCATTTATTGGTTTGGGGTATCCCCTATCAAGTGGGATCCCTCCGGTGTCCTAACCGGATGTTCATTCCGATTGTGGTGTTTTTACCACGACATCTCGTTCGACTGTGTTGACTTGATACCCTTTATGGATTGATCCTGGGTAGTACCGATTATACGGTAGCATCTGACACTTATGAGCATGTTCAGTTTATCGTCCTACCTTGCGGTTCTGGATCTGAGTTATCCGTTTAGGGTTGTAACTTCTCCCGTTCTTAGGGTAGACCATTGGTGTTTTTCCTTGTGTTATAACGGATTTGATATCCCTTCCGGTGATGGATGGTATTTCCGGTACCTTATAACATCACCCTGTGTGTTTGTGGTAGTTGTTCTGGGAATTCTATCCCGTTCATTGAACACTGATGTGTTAATGTTAGGCATTTGCCTTACTGTGCTTAGACTGGGTATTCCTTCCAGTTATCATGCTTCACTTAGATATCTTTGAGACATATCCAATGTCTTATCCCGTTGTTAGTGCTTCTTGCACTTTCAACTCTTAATGGTTCTCCTGAAGTGAGTTTCTGACTCCTTAGCTTGTAGCTTATCTGAGTTTCCTTTGCTCGTTTGAGGTATCCAACTGTTCTGTTTCCAATTTACTTATGGTCCGTAGAGCGGAGTTGACTACTCCCCGTGTTTCGTACACTACATGTATACATACGTGGGGTACCTTGTTGGCACGTTACCACTTACCTAACTATCTGTCAGGCCCACAAGCTCCTTCGGAGTGCGGTCGTCCCACATCCCATATTTGGGTACACTCGTAGTGTTCGTCACACGCCTAGGTGAAGTATTCTGTTGTCAACTCCTCTTGTATCGTTCTATGATACTCACCGTAATTCCGTCTGTTTTGGTTTTTAAAATCCAAGGTTTAAAAGAAGAGTTTGTGATTTTGAAGAAAAAGTTGGGTTTTGAAATAACAGTTCGGTGTTAAAAGGAATTCTTCATGGCGTTGCCATGATTGAGGTCTTGACCAAGTTCAGCTTCTTGCTGACTGGTATACTCTTAATACAACGGTCGGGCCGTTAGGCCTTTCCGAGGTTTCATGATTTAAGTACTTAGGATTGGTGATCCTACATTTGCTCCATTCGTCATAGCGGTACTTTAGCAAGTATTTGCGGGTTGTTAGAAGTCTTCCAACCGTCTTGTAGTTGCTGCACTTGCCCTGGGCAAGTGCGCGGGTAGGTTGTTTTTCAGTTAACGTTTACCGGTTACGGTATCGTTTCCATCCATATTTGGTGGTCTTATTAGATCTTTCTTTGATCTTTTGATCTTGGTGATCGATCTCCTGAGTCGTTTCTCAGGGTACTTGACATGGTTGTCGTCCATCCGGGTGTCTCACACCTTCAGTGTGGTTAACGAGACTTGACCTATTCTTAGGAACCATGTTGCGGTCCTATAGGTGTCCGTGTTATGATTTCTTTCATAGTCATCTGAACTTTGTTGTTCGGTTATTACAGCCTCTTGGCATGTAGGTTTGGTGTTAATCCAACCTCGACTAATCCCTTAGTCGGTTTGTATACCGTTGTTGGTATCATCAAAGATTACAGTCCGTAGACTCTCTTGTCTCGGCTTGCTACTCCATTTTCCTTGCTTCATCGCACGACTGTGCTTCTCTTCTTACTGGCTACACATGGTTCTCGCGACTGCGAAGCATGTCGCCCCATGGTGCCATAAATTCCATTATCCTGTGTCTAGGATCTTCGACCTATGGTCACTGACTGCGGTCATTGTTGTTCCAACGGGAACCGTCTTCGGGTCTTCCAGTTCTTGGACTCTACCGTATGAAAGGTCCTTTTCCTAATAAGGTTTGTTTTGCAACTGCCAGATCGGGTTTCACCCGAGTGTGAGAGGTCTTTCCATCTCTCTGGCGTTATTCTCCCAACTTAATACCGTGGGTTGCGGAGGGCGGGGTATGGTTGTTGTAGGCTTCCGGTTCACGCGGAAGTTCCTAACTAGCGTACCTCTCACGCTAACACTCAACCCTTAGCCCTAAGTTTCTAATCCCTAACTCGGTATTTTCCTAAACTCGGTATTTCATCCATCAGAGTGATACTTCGCTCTGATACCACTTTTTGTAACACCCCTACCGCTAATACCGTCATTACTGTACAATACTTACCTTCGCAGCGGACATTACATACTCAACGGCGGGTGTACAATGCCGTTAGTCACCCACGTGACTAACAAGGCGAGTTACAATTCTACATACTATCGGTCTGATGAATATGAACATACCGAGTACTCTATGCAATACATTACTTCCTATTGCACACTCAACCATAATATAATTACAACTCCAATACATTACTATACCGAGTATACTACAATCCTTGAATTACCGATACAGTTTAAGCTTCCAATTCGCAATACAATACAAGTACCAATCCCTAATACAACTACCCACGCTTACGTAGCAGTCCCCGTCCTACTCTCTCGAACGGTGATCAGCTTCGGGTACCTGCACACTAAAAACGGTCCCCTAGGGGGTCAGCTTACGCTGCGCATGAAATTCGCATATACCGCGTGCTAACCGCGGTACGTCGACTACTTTGGGTCGGATATACATGGAGTTCATTTTACATGCACACATACATACAATTACTATACGATGCATTCTACAATGCTTACATACACATACAAGGTACAATACCTACTAAGGAAGACAATTCGATAATCGCTTGTTCGCATTAGTTACTTACTCATTACTCTTTCATTGCGTATCTCACTACTCTGTTCGTACTATGTTCGATATTCACTACTCTACTCATACTCACTCCTTACTTGTTACTCGTTACTTTACTTACATGCTCATCACTCCATGCTCATACCCTTACTCGTACACACTCCTTACTCCATACTCGTTACATACTTGTACATACTCACTGCTCAATACTCTGTACTTACTCATACGTACTCATTACTCAATACTTACTCTTACGTACTCTATACTCAATACTCAGTACTTACTCATACATACTCAATACTCGGTACTCATTACATACTCATACTTACGCAGTACTCAATACTCATTACTTGGCCTCTGGGCGGAGTCATACACAAGACTCGCCACCGGGCCTACAATTCGAAGGCTATACACTTAGCTCCTCAAATATACAATTGTCCATTTCTACCGGACTACTCACATTCCCAACACTCCTCTCATGGAGTATCTTACAATCTTATGGATTAGCCTAGAAGTCTCTTGATAACCTCCACTAGCTTAGGGAATTACTATCGTCTAGTATTCTCAGGTTTAAGGGTTTCCCCAACGTATACTCTCATGCTCGGGACATTACTTACATCAGTCGGGTCCTCTCATAGTGGGTCGACTAGTTGCTAAGGGGTTTGGAGATCCCTCATCCTTCTTTACTACTCTCATGGTTCATGTCTTGCACCAGGATTAATTCCTCTATTAGAGGTTACTTATATACTTCCACTACTTATTATTTGTGGATTATTCATTTCGGTTCTCCTACCGTTATCGGGAGGTTATTACTCCCGTACACTCTCTCACATTCTAGTGAGTTCATTAGGTTGCGTTATCGTTTATTGATTCGATAGTTTAGTGTTGCTACGTTTCCATTAGTTCACACCGTGACTCTTACTACGAGTCACTACACAACAAGACTCATCAATGAGTCGTACTACGCACTAAATGAAGCCACACAATCAATCAAGAAGGGTTAGCTCACACAACATACATCAAGACATACAATGAAGGCAATAAACCATTTTCATGCTTTAGTCTTGATTAGCCGGCATACAGCACACAAATCAACGTAACTCGGTTAGCATACGGGGCATGAGAAAATCATACCTTCCACCGGGGTTAGCTTTACCGTGTGTTCCCTTGTTCCTTGGTTCACACTTGGTCCACTGATAATGTTTCAAACATTGTTATTAATACTAGGTTCATACAATACACAAGTAATTACTACTCCGTACTTACCCCGTTATCCCGGTATACTTAGTTTCACTCATGTCAAACTATGTCCTTACTTCCCTTTCATTTCCTACACTTGTTTACACTTCTTAGGACCTTTAAACATCACTAAACAAGGCCTTAACAACTCCTAAAACCAATACCAATCAATCCCCCATGTTCTAGACACTTTAAAACACATTCTGGGCATTTTTGGGGGTGGTCCGGGACTTGGTCCGGACCCAAAGTCCCGGACCAATACTTCGGCGCACTCTCGGCTACATTTTCTACCTGGTCCTGGACTTGGTCCTGGACTTAAGTCCCGGACCAACTGCTGTATCAACTTTCGGGGCATTTTTAAGGGCGGTCCGGGACCTTATACAAGGGCTAGGTCCCGGACCCTGCTAAAACCTGCAACTAAGGTGATTTTTCAACCCCAAATCAACCCTTAATCCACCCCTAATCATTCCATAAACTTTCCACATGTTTCCTACATGTTTAAACACCTTAAAACCCTTAAACCACCTCAAATCATTGGTCCAATCCTTGCTCAATTCTTGCTTAAGTTCTACATTCTCATTCTTGCATTTTTACACTTTGCACACTTGTGCATTCCTAACTTCCTCTTGGTGGGTTACTACCCTCTACCAACTTCACCAAATTGCTTATTGACCATTACAATTCCATCCTAAACAAATGCACTACCTATACCCAAGTCAAATCCATCTTCAAGGTTACAAACACTAACTCTTTCTCTTGTTTTTCCAATGCTTTTTCACATGCTATTTGCTACAGATTTTGCATTCTTATATCCTCATATCACAACTACCATTCCATGGTTACTAAGTATCTCTACTAACAGCAATACATACCTTGGTTCTCCCATTCACCAAGTCATCCACAAATGTACATATTCCTACCAAAATTTTGCCATAGTTCACCTACAATTCTCACTTATCCACACATACCCATTATCACCAAAATCATTCCTATTCTAGCCATACCCATACAAGGGTCCTACCAGCAATACAAAGAAATCTTAATACATCAATACTCCATTAAACAACAATACTAATACTTATACACAATTTACTTGGCTTCAAGGCCTACAATTCACATACTTGCTCACAATTACTAAAACTTCCACAACTACAATACTAATACATTATTTTGGTTTCTTTAAATTGGTTTACCCATTCCCATCATTCTAATGCATGAATAATATAGCATTGAGAGAGCTCTTACCTTAAAGCTCTTATTTCCTTCAATCCCTTTTTCAATTCTCCTCTTCCTCTCTTTCTTGCACAAATCGGTTTTGTGGGGAATGGAGTTTCCAAACTCCATTCCCATCACCCAAAGCATACAAAACAAGTATAATCAATATACTAACCCTTAGATTTATACTAACTCATTGAGATGTTTTAAACAAATTTCTAGGGTTTACCTTTTGAAGCTTTTAGGAGGGGTTTTAGCCCTTGGTTCAAGAAGGTGAATCCACCACCATTGCAAGGTTGATATTGTGCTCAAAAGAGAGAGAGAAAATGGAGTGTTACAATGGGGAAAAATCGGTTACCAAAGGAGATGAAGAAAACTTAAGGTTCTCATGGAGATTTTTACCTTAATGGAGAGAGGGGACTCCAAGCTACACATTGATGCTATTTTCTTCCCCAATGGGATATACCCACGAAAATGAACTTCCTCCTTTTTAGATTTTGAAAAGAGAGAAGTGTAGAGGAGAATGAGGGGAGTCCAAATATGTAATTTGTTTTCGATTTGGAGCTTACATGAGGATGGAGCATGAGGATGAAGAAGGGAAGCCATTGTTGTTGTTGGAGAAGCTCAAGAAATCGCCCCCAGCAAAGAGAGGAGGGAGGAATCGTTGGTGAGGAAGAAAGGAGAAAGAGAAAAGAGAGAGTGAGGTGAGAGAGAGTGAGTGAGTGGGGTTACTTTTTGCTTTTCTTATTTGTCTTTTAGCATATTAGGAAGTGAAGAGGGTGTGTGAGAGAGGGGGGGCTGCGACCAACACACACACACACTCATTTTTTTTGCTTTTTATTTACAAAAGTGGACACACTAGTTTTATTTATTTACACTTACACCCCACAACTTCCGTTTTTGACAGTTTTACTAACCGGAACCCGTTTTCCGGAATTTTCTCGTTTCTTTATTTTTATTGGTTATTAGCTTGTTAATGCTAATATAGTTATTTAATAGTGTATAATTTTTACGGGTTCATTTGACCACTTAAAATCACGTTTTCGGGTTTTCTCGAAAAACGTGCTCTAAAGCTCTTATTAGCGTTTTAATACATTATTTGGTTCCATTTTCTTCGGGAATCATTCCCATATACTAATTAGGCATTAATAAGCCTCAGGAATCCTTATAATACTCTAACCGAGGTCTCGCACCTCCTATGGTTATTTAACGCTTATTTTAGCGTTTTCCGCTTTCTAAGCATTTTCTCATTTCTTTTGTATTTATTTTCTTTACCAAAATTACTTAGGCACTGTTAGGCCCTTAAATACGATATAAAAATAATTTAATCACCATTTTTAAGTTCGGGGTATTTCACTAAAGGTGTGTTTGAAGTGCCCAAATGAGGTTAGGGTGTACTAGGATATATGGGGTGAAGTTTGGAGTTGAATGAGAAAAGGAAAACAAGGGTTTGGGGCAGACCGAACTTGCGACCGAACTTGCAAGTTCGGTCGAGCCCAGTTTACCCTGCGAGAATTGGCTTCTGGAATGGACCGACCTTGGGGACCGGACTTGCAAGGTCGGTCGGGCGTGTATTTTCAGTACGGATTAAGTTTCTGGAATCGACCGAACATGCGACCGAACTTACAAGGTCAGTCGGAGTTGAAAGTTTTGACGGTAATGTGTTCTGGAATGGACCGACCTTGTGCAAGGTCGGTCGGTAAGGTCGGTCGGACCAAAAATGTTGTTTATGGTTATGAAATGATAGGTCATGATGGGGATTGATTAGTAATGATGTTATGAGGTTGTTTAAGATATGTTAAGTGAGTTATAATGACAATTTAGTGGGGGAAAAGTTGTATTAAAATGTAAAAGTAAAACAAGGTAAAATGTGAAGTTTTGTAACTAAGTTAACGGGGAAAAGTTATAAGCATTAGACTTTAAACAATCATGTTACCCCGATGTTAATAAAAATACATGTAATGTTATCAGTTGTTCGAGAATTGCTCGAGGAACATAGGTGGACATGATAAAGTGGACTCCGGTGACAGGTATGGTTTTCTTGCAACCTGTGTCCTACCGGATTACACCGGCTTGTATGCCAATGTGTTTTTCTGAGTGTTTGCCACCTTGTAAGATTAAAACATGTAATGAGTTTATAGTAATTCATTTATGTGGCGCATCTGGTCTCCGATACCGTTTAACCTCAAATAAGTATTAAACCTTAGCTAACTAGAACTAGGAACACGTGAGAGATCGGTATTCGGAGTTAACGGCCCAAACCTTGGGAACGTTCTAACCACGGCTATGTGTGAGTTAGTTGGATATTGTTGTTGAATGCAAGTGTGTGAACCTCCCTTGTGTGCTTAACTCGGTCATGATACCGTATGGTGTGAGGATGTGATAGGTTCCATAATGGATCTCTAACTACTATTTATAAGTTTATATGTACTAATGGGGGGTGAGGAGTCCGGTCATGTTCCGGCCACGCGTGTGAGGATGGGGGTCGTTGTCATTCCAGGTTCGACCCTCTTATATGTTAAGATTGAGTTCCTTTCCCGGTCTTCAATCTCCCACAAGCTTACTCCAAAGCTTTCCTATTCTGACTTATGATTGGTTTAGGGGGAACATGTGTTTGTGTGGTGTGTTCGGGCCTCCAACCCGAACCATCTTAACTTAAGTTACTCGTCCAACTATTAGGACAGTAATGAGTGTTGTTGTTATTGTATAACGAGCTTACCATGAGGGTGACACCATTCTCTAGGCTCACCAGTGAATTAACAATGTCTGGGTCGGGTCCTAAGAGGACCGTTCCCGTTATGTTATGGGATGTTATTGTGATGCAATTACTATTGCGATGTTATTATGTGCCCGTTGAAACGTGAAGAGTGTTGTTATGTTTGTTATGTGAGGAATGATATATGTTGTACGATATGGAGTGTGTGGATCATGGCAATGAATCCCAGTTTGTGACAAGAGACGTTTAAGGATAACCCGATTTAAGGGTAGGTGTCGTCTATTAAGGAAGTAGCTCCATTAGAGGAGGAACACTCTAGGAATAATGAATACCATGAGTGACTTATCAAGTAAGGATGTATTATCCGTTTGTTGAGCCCATTGAGGCGAAATGCTATGTGTTGTGTGTTTACAGTTATATGCATGATTTAAATATAATCAATCGCATGCTAAGACGACAATTAGTTGTGCGTGGCCCGGTAGCATGTGGGCTGCGGGATTACCATACCAGCAAAGGTGCTGAGCCCCTTGGGGGCCACCCTTTCTCTTCTTTTCCTATTTCAGGTACATAGAGCTGGAAGCCGTTCGAGAGTAGGACGGGGTAGACACTGTACAGGGGAAATCATTTAAGTGTATATATACAGTAGGCGTAGTAAGACCGAAATTGTTATCGGCATCAGTTTGTGAATACTCGGTACAGTTGGAAGGTGTATGTTGTTATTGTTGTTAATGGAAAGGGATAGTAATGTGTAGTCTCTCGGGAATCTAGTCCATCAGACCGGTACAATGTACGTGTATTAGCCTTGTTAGCCACGTGGGTGGTTAACGGCGTGTAACACCAACGAGTTAAGTAATGTGATGAGGTTTGTTTTTCCGCTGCAGTTTATTGTAAGGGTGTTAATGTTGGATGGGGTGTTACACCAAAATTTATAAAAATTATATTTTTACCACATAACTTATTAAACTAGTCATTTAAACACTAGTAATTATTTTTAGCTTACCCAAAATTCATAGTATGTATTCATATACATATTTAGTTCATTAAAATCTATTCATCACCATTTGCATTCGGCAATGATAATATATCACCATATAATTTTAAAACTTGTTTTATAACTTATAATAATTATACATAAATACATATGAGTCATATAACTCATGTAAAAATTATTGTAATGTCTTAGATATATTTTTATCTAAAAATGGAGCATATTTCTCCTAGACAATTCGGTATGCATTATTATCTATCATAAGTAATTTTTGTAAAACAAAAATGTGTCTTAAGGTAGTAAGCTTACTATATATGTTATAAATTATATTTTTGGTATGTATTACCATTTGGTTTCAGTTTTAAATACCTATGAAGGTGTACATAATTTTTGTACAATTTTTAAGAGCTTATACAAGCTTAAAACAATAAAGATTTGCTTAGTAAACTTACTCTTAATAAAGGATGATTAAACACTTGAACTCCTCTTGAATTCCCAAGCTTCCTCCAATGGTAAATGATGTTCCTCTTCGGTTTTTATGCAAGAGATGAAGGGGTTTAGGAGTTAGATCTTTAACAAAGATCTTAAGTAGATTTATAAGTAGTTTTCCAAGGATTTACCTTAGGCTTTTCTTCACAAATTTTCGGCACACCTAGGATGGATGGAGCATCAATTTCCCTTCATGAAATTGATGAAGAAAATAGCTTTAGAAGATGTAGAATTTTGGATACACATAAAATGTGTCTTAAGGATTTTTAAGCATGAAAAATACCTTAAGATGATCTTGGATGCTCCTTGTATTTATGTTGATTTAAGACAACTCCCTTGGTGTATAAATTGAAGCCGAAATCTTGTTGTTGTGCTAGGAAGATTTTTGCTTCAAGACTTGATGAGAAATGCTAGGAATTTACCTTAGAAATGAAGATAGAAGTTAAATCTCCATTAATGGACTTAACAGCTTCAAAGGAAAAAGATGAAAGGAGAAGAGAGGAGCTTACCCAACCGGCCACAAGGCAAAGAAGAGAGTGAAGTCTCACGTAAGGAAATAGGTGAGAATGGAAGGAATTTTTCTTTTGATAATTTAATATCATATTTGACTAATCTTTTCCTTGTTTATTATTTGTTTGTTTGGCTCAATGAATGCCCATGTTTCAAGCATATTTTTGGCTGATTGCAAAGCATAATGGAGGCTTTGATTGCTAGTTGAAAGAAAAAGACAAGACTAAGGTAGGTAAGGTGTTTTCTTTTGGATTTTTAAAGTAGGATACAAGTCATTTGTTGTCTTCTTTCTCCATATAATTTCGGTCACATGGCTGTAGTATAGCATCTGATTTTTGATGATTTAAAACATTAGAACATGGCTAGGTTGGTAGGCTTTTTAGTTGAATTTTTATAAGGCAATTTAAGCCTTCTTTCCTTGCTCAAAATCGGCTACAAGGAGTTGTACAAGACAATTGATTTTGTCTATATTTGACTATGAATCAAGCTTAGTAGGTAGAGTATTCTTTTGACTAAATAATGAGGCAATTAACCTCTTCTTATACATATCAAAATCGGCAGCCACCTTACTAGAACTTGGGCTGTTTTGTTTTGTTTGTAGCCATCCGGCAGTTTCCTGGTTGTTTTGACTGTACTGTCGCATATCCGGACGTTCCTCTTTCTGAGGGAACCCCTTATTATTGTCTTATGTCTTAATCCTCGCTCCCATTCCCACATATTTTGTCGTGGTTACTAAGTAATGATTCTCCTTTAGGCACTACATCGTAGTCCTATTCCGGTATACAGTTTGTATGTGTTTTCATCATCGTCTGCGTTATGTCGGCTAGGTTTGCAACCTTCTTCATTGTATGGGGTTTGGAGTTCCCGTCCTTAACTGGACCTTCCAGTAATCTTATCCCTTAAGCTTAATATTATCCCACTGCTATGCTTATCCGGACCATTGTCCGGTACTCACGTCACTTATCTTTTCTTACCCATTGCACCATTAGTGCTTTCCTTATCATCGGTATTACGGGTTATTTCGACTGCGTAGCATGTCGACCCATGTTGCCGGTAATGACCGTTCCTTTATTGATAGAATTCAATAGGTAGCGCCTGTTTCTCTGTTGCACTCCATTAAAACCTCCAAGTTCTCCGTAACTGTTGTGCAGCGAGATGTTTCTCGTATTGCTTACTGTTAACAACTGCCAGATCGGGTTTCCCGGTAAGGAGGCTTTCTCTCTCTGGCGTTTGTTCCACATATTCAGGATTAAGGATGTGGAGGGGGGTCTAGGTACTATGGATATCCGGTAAACACCGGGGAGTCCTGACTAACGCACCTTTCACTCTATCTCTCAACCCTTAACCCAGAACTCAAACTCAACCTCAGTATTCTCCTAAGTTCAGCAATTCTTGTCTTCAGAGCGTAACTACGCTCTGATACCACTGTTTGTAACACCCCATCTCAATCCAAATGTGGTTTCGCAACTTAACAACATATATATAAATGTCACAGCGGAATTCAATACACTCCAGGACCTTGCCACGGTCTGATTGGCAGAATATACCGAACATTAGTACATACAAATCTTAACCAAGTACATATCCTTCTTACAATCCCCTCACATCCTATACATCTTACTAACTCAAATTGCCATACGAGTGTACATGCACAACTCGTAGGCCACACTTAACCTGTAACGCTTGTACCCATCTTACTCTCGCGACGGCCGCCTCCTGATGTTCACCTGTGTAGTAAAAAACAGCCCCCAAAGGGGGTCAGCAGAATGCGGTACGATCCTCTTGGCCCCAAGCTAACGTGGCTACGACGACTAATTGTCGATAGCATGGAGGTTGATTAGATGCACAACATAATAAAAGTGCAATAAACAACAATCCAAATATGAACAATCAAAGTTCAAACACAATGAATGACTTAAATGCGTTCCCTTTATTAGAGGGTTAATTATTTAACTCCTTAGGTTATGTTTCCTCTTAATCTTAGTCCATCCTTATCTTACCTCAACCTTAGTCTTATCTTAGTCTTAGAAAACAACCATCCTTTAAAAAGGAATGGATGTAGCTTATCTCAGTCTTATAATACAAAACCATCCTTTAAATAGGAATGGTTGCAACTTATCTCAATCTTATCTTAATCTTAGAATACAAACCACTCTTAACATAGAAATGATTGTATCTTATCTCAATGTTTATTTTTGTCGGATCAAAAGTGACCCTAGCCAATGAGCTATTAACTCCACTAGTTAAATAAACAACTTATCTTATAATTTAGGATTTAGGTGATCCTACCGCACCATCGTAATGCCACCTACCTTGGACTGTATGTCCAATGTAGCTGAGCCGGCAACCGACCCTAGGCAACATGTCCGAAGACAAGTCCTTAAGTGGAAGTCGGATCTGCTATAGATACCGACCCCCTTTCCTTAGCATGCATGACCGGAGTCAGTCCCGGGTTCCTCACTCCCCCTAAGTACCAGTTAGTAAAAGTCTTAAGACCATATTTGTTGGTTAAACCTCTTTCGGTTTTTAACCAACCAATACTAGGGAGTGTTCCTTAGTCTCACATAATTCCTTACTAAACGTTAGTTAGCAGGTTCTCACGGTAAGTTGTGTTAGTTTTCAAACATCGCACAACAATACAATAAACATAATGTTCCAGTTGCATGCTTTATCTTGTTTAGTGAGCACACAAAAACAAATAGCACACAAGCCGAGGGACACCTCGTTAGCAAGCAGTCACAAGAAGAGCTGTACCGTTCACCGTGGGTCGTTCGGTTGCTTACTCTCTTCTGGAGTCCAAATACTCAAGCCCTAAAACATTCATTCAGTTTTAGGTTGTTAATCACCTAACTTAATTCAACTTATTTAACTTACTTACCCCATTATGATACCCACCTAACACCTCTTAAGTTTTACAACTTAATCTTACAACTTAACTTTAAACTTTTAAGTTTATACTTAACTTAATCCCTTAGGTCTTTATACCTCTAATAATCAATGTCCACTTAATGGGGTACCATTAATACCATTAAACTTTCTTAGGGTTTCTTTCTTTTTTTTTTACAACTTAAGGGTCGACCGACCTTACCGACCGACCTTACCCAAGGTCGGTCCATTCCAGAACTTATTACCGTTTGAAAATTTTACCCCGACCGACCTTGCAAGTCCGGTCCCCAAGGTGGGTCCATTCCCGAGAGTTTCCCCGTGGGATATTCAAGCCCGACCGAACTTGCCAAGTTCGGTCCCAAGTTCGGTCGATTCCAGAGACTCAATTCATACACGAAATACAAACCCGACCGAACTTGTAAGTCCGGTCCCCAAGTTCGGTCGATTCGAGAAACTCTTTCCGGTAGTGTAATCTGAGCTCGACCGACCTTGCAGGTCCGGTCCCTAAGGTCAGTCGGCTCCAGAACCATGTTTCTAAATTCCCATTTGACTCCAAACTTCTCCACATGTTCCCCCATGTGTCCTAATACCTCTTAGGCACTTAAACTCATCTTAGAACATCCTCTAAACCCTCCTTAAACAATTTCCAAAGATCTACTTAAACATTCACTCAATTCTTTTAAAACTCCTAACACTTAGCACTTATTTCCTTACATTTCCAACTTGTAACCTTACCAAAGTTTCAACCAA
>JAIOTZ010001973.1:0-25736 GCA_023374045.1 Limonium bicolor
GCTCACTGTAACACCCCACTCGTAAACCCGTATTATCATCACTCCCGTAGCATAATCAAAGACGTCTCGCAGCGGTAGTTACAACATTAATAACCTCACATGGGTGTCACCTGCCATTACTCGTCCATATGAGTAAAGATGCAGAATAGAAATAACGACACAACTCTGACATTAATTACACATCACGCAGTGATAACGAGATACTAACCTATACATCATTCTAAATCCATAATTAAACTCTATGACAAGTGAGCATCTAATATCCCGATTGTATACAACTTCCATAATATAGTAACTAACAACTGTCCTAATACAACATGAACTTCCGTGCCATAAAATAAACTCTACTACCCGGCCCCCGCACTTCGGCTTCACGGTAACTCCACCTGCGCATATGCCATAAAGGCTCAGCGATAAACGCTGAGTATGCCGAGCCTGGACCCTATTGGTCACTTATAGTCGTGGTCGCCATTATTAAGTTCGTTACATGCTTAACCGGTGTACAGGTATATAGAGCAGTAAATACATGAATGGCAGTTAATTAAACAGTTAAGGCAGGCACTACATTTCACACACATCAGCACACATCACAAAGAATCACAACATCAACAATTGAGTAGCCGTTAGTAACGGTCTGTTAATCAGTTACCACCGACCCCCCGGGTCCCCACATACCTTTACACATTTTTTAGCATTGTCGGGAGTCAAGTTGGGACAACCCGAAATAACCTCACTTGGACAGTAGTCCCATGCACAACGAGGTGCCCATTCTCTTAGCCTTTTTAAAAGCGTCCATATATTGCCTTTTTAAAGGCGCCCATGTTATCACCAAACCTGTCGATCTATCTAGGCTCGATCAGGTCAAATTAGAGTAAGCCCGATCCGGGTTAACTCAAGAGATCTCAACGCTGACCAGTAGCCAATGACTACTGGATTAAGATAAACCATCATACTCATCCACATCCATCCACACTCGTTCACACTCCATTGTTAGACTTCGTTAGTCGGTTACCCAAGTACAGTTTTAGGTATGGAGTACATCACTTATTTATTGGCCGCCCTATGGGTCTTACGCATGCCTAGAATCATTCTAGGTAGTTTTCATGTTCGAGTCAAGCTCTAGGGATCGACAATGTCGTATCCCGTTCCTAAGTATTTAACTTAGGTTAGTATACATATACAATCATAATATTAAGTGTGTTACACCAATTAACCACAATCACATCACATTAAACGCATAGGTGTTTATATAAGTCGATCTATAGTAGACGTAGTATTAGTCCCGTAGGACGTTCGCGCATAATTAAATAATGCGGATAGATAAACAATTAACATCCCATAACACACATCCATACACACATACATGCATGCATCACACTCGTTATACAGCACACATATCCGAGCCCGAGGAAGTCCTCAGGACATCTCGGATCAGACCCCTTTACATACCGTTCACCAAAGACCCAGGCTGCGCAGTAGACCACTAGCTCGTCGAGCGCCGTCGTCGGTGATACGATCTAAATATCAAACATACTATAGGTCAATCCACATGACTTATTTAAGCTCGGTAAGCCCGAACAACACAAGTAATCCCGCCCCTTTATCCCCGGATTTCAACTGTATTTGTTAAGTTACCGTTATACGGGACTCATTACTCGTAGTACGTTTTAATTATCAACGTCCGGGTTTATTTAAATGAGTCGGTTAAAAGGCGCTTTAATTATAGCGTATTCAATATTAGGATTTATTCCTTATACTCACGAGTATACGAATATATATATATTCACGTTTTATTCTTATGTATTGATTTAACCGTTCCGGTTAGGTATACGAATATACATTATATTATATAGTTGCATGTGTGCATGCAACGTTATTTCACACAGCATTTAATGCTCATGCACTAACGTTATATGGTATTATCATTTAACCAATGATTAATGTACCATATATTATACATCTCATCCTTCGTCTTAATAAACTATACTTTAATTTATAATTGTATGAATTATAGTATATAGTTATACTATTGTCACAACACTTATCATTTATTATTTCATGACATTAAAACCATATTTTTATACTTATACATATATTCTCGGTTTTACATATATGTTGTTTTTATTTGAGTCGCTCATATAATATATAGTTGCATGTATGCATGCACTATATTATATAGTTCAACTATACCATATAATCCGATATGTATATATTTTTAATATATACTTACGGAATACTTATATATACTTGTATATTTATTTTTCATGAATCATACACTTATATTATATGTCACATTGTTATCATCTTATGTAAGATGATTATTTTCATTTGCTGCATTATTTTATGCAATTCATATTAAAACTTATCTTAATATTATGTAACATTTCATTACATATATTAAAATCTCCTAAAGTTTATTTAAATGCTAACCTTAGTTTATAAATTCCATTTCACCATTAATTTTCACATTATTTCATGTGAATATTATTAATGGTAGTTATTTCATTTAATCACATTAATACTACATAATATACATAGTATTATATCATTGTAAACCATAGTTTATAAATTCATTTCTTGCATGTTATACATGCGGTTTTAGTATATAGTTTTATAAACTATGTTTTGACCACATAAAATCATATAATGTTACACTTATACCTTATACCATATATTATGATATTTTTATATCTCATTTAACATTATAATATATAGTTTTAAAAGTCCATAATTAATTGCCGCAAGGGCTATATACTTTACATTTATTATTCTTTCATTCCCCATAATTTCCATTTATTACAATATAACCATATTATTATACCATGTTATAAATACCATATTTTATAACATTAAAACTTTGTTACACACTATACCTATAGTTTTATTAAATTTAAATTATGGCCGAGAGGCCCTTTTATTTTTCCTTTATTCTTTTCCAACTCCCACACTTTATATTTATTACAATTTCACCACATATTTTTATAACATGTTATGTTCACCATATATTATATCATTTACACTTTATTGTAATTTATATTATAGTTTTATAACTCATAATTTCGAACAGCCCTATGGTCTGTTTTGGTTTATTTTTCCAGCACACTATATTTTCTTTTTTTTTTTTACACTTTTACCCCACACATTATATAATGTTACATATAGGTTATATTATATAGTTTTAACATTTATAATTTGTATAACCTATTGTTTAATATTACATTATTTTCCAAACAGCCCCCAACTGTTTTTAATTCCTGTTTCCGCCCCACACATGTTTCCATATTTACACATTAGCCACACTTTATATAATATACTTTGTAAATGTAACAAAACTAATATTATACACCTTTATTAATATATCCATTTATATAACTCCGAAAATTCTCAAACCTTATATTAATGATATAAACTATAATATTAACCATATTAACCCACAACTTTCGGTATATACCATTTATACCCCATTAGTTTTATAAATTCCACGTTTAACTTATAATGTTAATATATAACCATAGTTTAATTACTTATGTTATAAATTTTGGTCAAGGCTTTTAACTTGGTCAATGTTGACCCATTTACTACCAGTTTGACCATAGGTTTCCTTAATTGCGGTTTTGACCATAATATTCTTAAAATTACATTTTTACCCCAAATTTTGATAAAACTTTATAAAATTCATAAAATAAGTCTTTAATACTTAGTTTTCGGCTATATTAATATTTAGCCTCCTAAATTTGTTTTAATTGCAAAACAACCCCAATTGTTTTCGGTAATTACTTATTTATTTTAAAACTTGATTTAAATCTAATAAAACATAAAATTAAATAGCCTAAATACATGGCTTTGTTACTAACCTTAATATATAAATAAATCACTTATAACATCCTAATAAAACTAAACAGCTCACGGCATGTAGTATATTTTTCAAATGTTTTATAAATTATACTTTTGATCTTTTAATTAATTTCCATGACATCATATGTCATTTAAACACTAGGTAAACTTACTAAAAATGTTATACCACATTATAATACATAGTTTAGTTATAAAAAAAATCTTATAAACCCACGGTTTGCTCCATTCACACCCAATAATTTTGTAAACTATATTTTAAACCCATTAAATCATTTTCATGGCATTATAAGCCAACTTACAAGCTAAACAAGCTAGCCACATAATGTATAGTATTTTAACACATGATTAAATCATTTATACCAATCCATACGTACCCACGGCTAATATAATCAAATAGCACAATCACATAATGACTTTATATAATACTTGGTTAACATACTTACTTGGTTTTGATAGCAACCAATCAGCCAAAACACCCTCCAAGCTCTCGGCTATACAAACATATTTATTTAAATTAGTTTTTTTTTTGCACATTATACTCACGTGAGTACTTGGTTAAGGCATAATTTAAGTGGTAATTAACTCACTTGGCTAGGTTTACTCCTTGGGTTTAATTTCTAAAACTTATGCAAAAACTTCCAAGCTTCCCACAGCCCTTGCGCCAGCATTCATATGCCAAGAAACATTGTATTAGTCTAGTGACATAGGTAGCTATTTTAGGTATGATATTAGCTTAATTTAAGCATGATTTTTACCTTGTAATTTCAGGTGGCCATGGCTGTGTTTACGCCTGAATTTTGAAGCCACCCAAAGGTGTTAAAACACCATTCCAACACAAGAATGAAACCAGTAGGAAAACAAGGAGGAAGGCTGGGTAAAACCTTACCGTAACTAGCAAAAAAAAATGGGATTCCTTGGCTTGAAACTAGCTAGGTCTTCATGGGGTTGCTGTATAAAATGAATGAGCATGAAAAGGAGAAGAAAAATAAGTACTAAGAACTTAAGGAAGTAGCCGTATTTTAAATGAAGAAAGGTTACATGCTTAAGGCATGATTTTACCTTAATGATGACTTAAACCTTCTTCCCCCTTATTATGGTATCCCAGCCGTGAGTGGTAGTCTAAGTTTGGAGAGGAACTCCCACTAAATGTGTGGATAAAATGACTGGAAATTAGATCATTAGAAAGAGGAGGGAGAGATGAGAGATGAAGAGATTAAGCTAAAATATGGCATGAATGGTTACTTTAATTACCATGGGTTCTTCCTTGAGCTTTGGCTGCTACTCACGGTTGGAGAGGAATAAAAGAGAGGCTTGAGCAGGAAGAAGGCGACTGGAGGAGGAAGGAGTACGAGAGTTTAATGTTGGTTAGTTTGTAAAGTAGTAAAATGTTACTTTAGTACCTTATCGGATAAGGCTGGGAAGATATTTTATTAGTTTAGTGAAGAGGGGAGAACCACATGCTGCCGTAAGGTAGTGCCAAGGGGGAAAGATGAAGGAATTATTTTGCTTAGTTAAATAATGGTAATGATCTTTACTTTAATAAAGTTGCTTTTGGAGTTATCAACTTATATGCATATAGCCGGCATTTGATGTATAGGATACTCCCATTTAAACGGCATATAATGGTCAAGGTCAAGGGTTGACCATTGACAATGATTTAATAATTTAGGAATTTAAGTGGCATTTTGGGTACTATTCACCCAAAATCACTCATTTTGATTTTATTTGTAAACTTTGATTTAGTACTTATAATATGGTCTATCATGACACATTAATGTTATAAAGAATGTAATATGGTCCTTAAAGTGGCATAAAACCAATACTTTTGAGGTTATACACAAAAATGTGCTTTAAGGTATTTTAAGACACATTTTGTGTTAAAGTTTGTTTTTAAGCTTAGTTTTCTTTGGTAATGATTTTATTATATCCATTACATGATTACTAAACTTAGGAATCAAATTTGGAGTCAAACGGAGGTCGTAAGACCTTTAAAACTTCTTAGAGCACATTTTTGCCCTAAGTGCCTTTTAAGCATGTTAATGCTTGTTCTTGATGTTGGAGTATTGTCCAACAGCTGCATTACGTACATTAATGTATTAATATGCTTAGGACAAAATTTTAGGTCCTAAGGAGTTCATTTGAGTATATTTTTACCCTAAATGGCCAAAGGGTGCAATATTTGCTTTATGTTGACCACTATTGTTTTTAGATTGGTTTTAAGGCATGTTTAGGCCTTAATTTAATTGATTAAATTGTTAATCAATGTTTAATTAATTAGGGGTATTTCCACTCTACCCCCCTTACCAAGACTTCCCGAAGTCGTCTTTCATAAGTATGTATATTATATATGTCTACCCATGATTCCCATAATGTACATCTATGTGATGTAACATTCACGCATATGTGTTGTGCTCATATTGCACATAGCCCTCAAGTGTGGCGTTATTTCAAATATATGGATATATGTGATCCATCAGCACCATCGTTTCCCATCAATTCTAACCATCTTGACAACCTCCCCGAGGTGTCCATTAAATTCCACATTCCATATTCCATTGTTCCATAGCCATGATCCATTCAGTATCTAGGCGTACTATACGAAGGATTGTAAAAACATAACATAAGCATATATATATCACATGTATCTTTACAGATACTTCATCACATATTCATACCAGTATCTCATAGGATACGTAAAAACACATACATTCACAAGTGTGCAATGCACAAATAAACCAACAAAGCATGCCCCGCATGACAAACAAACAACCGACAATAACAATAAACCACAATTTATTATATGCCCCGCATACGACTCATTAAAATTAGTGCACACACTGTGCACAACCAAGAGGCTCTACCCCCCTTAAAAGGGTTACGCCCCCGTACCCCACAAGTATACTACAGCCGCTATTCAAAAAACACTGGATACTTGGCTCTCATGGTATTTTCCCTCGTTCTTGTCTTTTAGATTTCGGAGTGGAGTTCCCTCATATTGAGAGATGGGTCGACTTAGCCATTTGACTTTGAAAGAAATTTATGCCAAAGGTGAGGCGCATACTTTTCCAGCCAAAGGCGTGGAGTACTTGGTGCGTTGTCTCAACCATGTTCTATTGGGCCCACACGCTTCGTATGGAGGTGCAAACCCACGGATATGGGGCTAATACGCCCTTCGTTCTATTGTTATCTTAGATGGTTTATTTGCGGCAGTTTATTGCTGACGTCGTTCCATTATGACGGTGTCGTTCACGGTCTTTGTTAATTGGAAATAGAGGTATCTCAGTCGGTGCGGTAACGTTAGTTGTATGTGCACACGACTGGATCAAAATCGTATATCAATGTTTTAGATTGCTAGTACGCAATATTATTCAAGACGTTATTATCCTCACTCGTTGAGATGAAGTATAATGTTAACTATCATTTACCTTCAGTGCCGTCTTGCACTTGTTTCTATTAATTCTTTAAGACGTATAGTTATACGAGCACGAGGATAATTCTCGTGATCCTGTGTCTCCCAGTTGTTTTGTTCCGGAGCAAGGTATTTAATTAAAATATTTGTTATGTACTTCTCATTGATATATATTATGCTTCCCATGTGCCGGTTTAGCAACTTCATAGTATGATTTATCCCGTTTATTGGGGAAATATATTGTCATAGGCACATCTGTGTCCTGCACTGTTTGACATCCCTTGCGGGTATGTTATTGGCAGTTGCGATATTTCCTCAGTTATATTTTATATCTTTGCATTCACACGCCTTTCATAAGGAATATCATTGTATTTTGTGAGTTCATATTGGAGTTATGGTTTGAACTCAGTATTTATTTTGGAACGTGTATGGGGTATCGTACTGATACATTGCTACTTACTCGACTAACTCAGGAATGAGTCTGTCGAGCCCACAAGCTCCCATGGAGGGTGGTCGTCCCATAACTCGTTTATAGACTCGTAGTGTCCGTCACTCGTTCGTGAAGTATTCTATTGTCAATCTCCCTTTCTGTTAGTATTGGGGGTCTACCGTGGGAATGTTCAGTTCCCTGGGTTTCCTGCCCAAAGGGTATGGGTTCGTACTGTAATAATGGGAGATGTTTCCCTCCTCTTGTTATTGAGTAACCTGCTGATAATGGTTCGTTAATTTCTTTAAGAGAATCTTTGGGTTCTCGTATTGTAAGTTTGTTATTGTTTATTGTTTAGTAATTTCTTTATTGGAGTTACTCATAGGTTGGATCAACTTTTATTAATTGGGTCACATGTGCGTGGTTTGGCGCTTATTAATTAATCAGCTTGTCATTCACGTTGTTTACGGTATGTACCGTAGCTCACTTGACTTTATTTTATTCTTCCGGATCATATTATTTAATATAGTGCCGGACTCCATTTTATGGAAGTCCTTCTGGTAATTGTTTCTTAACATTCCTTGTTAGTCGTTATATTAATTTAGACCTCGTTTTCTTGGTAACCTACATTTAAAGGTAACCGGAGGCGGTGTCCCCGTCCTCCCGGGCTTATGCCTATTTACTAGTACATTAAGTACTTACTTTAACCTACGTCATTTAGCGTCTGGTTGATTGTTTTGTATCATTGGTTACACTTGGGTATCTGTTTTGTTGTTTAGGCGATTTGCCGTTGTCTAATTTACATATTCATCATCACCAACAGTCGTCCTAATGGTAGACGACACGCCCTTAATATAAACACATAATTATTGTTTTTACATGGTGGAACGCCAATGGCGGTAGCCACTCTTTTACTTGGAACTTGTCCAATAATCAGTATGATCGTAATAATACACATAAGGTTTAATCTTAACATTTGTTCATTCGTGATTGAACATAAGCGTACACGGCACTCCTTGAAAGGTAGTGCCCAGGGGTGGTAATTTTTCATGTGTTACACATAGATTCGCGTTTATTAATGCGAATTGTATTGGTAATAACCGTGTTACGGTATGATTGTTCTTTTCAATTTTGGTCCTATTGTGGACTGTCATGTTTTACAGTTTTCTTGGTGTTCATCACATGTTGATGTAAGCTGGGAGTGTGTATGGTCGGTATTGATTGTTATATGATCGTATTCCCTCTATAATTTTTGTATAAGTTAATACATACAAGTGTGAGCTGTGAGTCACGACCATTCTTATTTAATACTTTATGGTTGAATTATTGTTAGCTGTTTGTTGTAAGAAAACTGCAGTTTGCATTTATCCTTACTGTAATTAATTGTGGCAACTTGTGAAGAGTCTCAGGAGTCACCCGATTTTGATGTGATCAGCACCAGTGTCGAGCTATCCTTCCACCCCAATTTGTGTTCAGCTTCCCTTGACCTGTACCGGATCAAGTTCCACCTCCCACGTCCATAACAAGCCATTAAATAATTTACAAATCTGTCATAATACTTGGCTCGTAATCCGTTGTTATTGATTCATCACTGTTTAATGAAGGTAATTTGTTGTGGGCTGATGTATGCCCCCTTTGTCATGATTAGTCGGACTCATCGGGTCCTTCCGAGGTTATAAGCCTCGTATCTTAGCTGTTTATTATTCGTATGGCGACAATTGTAGTCCTGTAGTTTATATTAGTGTTATATTCGAACCGTACGATAGTTTGGTAATTATTGGTAGCCATGGTGTTGTACCACTGGCCTGCACAGTTTACAGAATTCGCTTGTAACGATAATAGCAATGGTAACTACAATCGTAGTTGTTTGCAGCACTTGCAGTAGCAAGTGCACGAGGTAGACGGAATGATCAGTACATTGCTTAACTTTGCGCTTGCAGTGGCAAGCGCGCCATGCAAGTAGAGTTGTCGGTTCTGACTTGTTCGTTTTACTACCGCATTGGTTGCTCAAGTACCGTTAGAACGATCGTTCCTAAGGAGGACGGTATTTAAATTGGAAAAAAAAAATTTCCCCGACCACATTGTTATTAGAATATTTAAGTTCTACCTCACATTATATTTATGGTAGCATAAAAGCTTGGAATTGTTTCTCCATAGGTGTCGTCACGACAAGGTTCTAGTGTTACAGTATTGCATGTACACATGATTTGGACTGGAATTGAACATGACAGGGCAGGTGAAGTTACAGAATTCTCCACACTCTCAATATTTCCTCAGTTTACAATTTGGTATTACAGTACAATGGTATGGTGGTTAAAGGTCCACATTACGGGCGACGGCCTCGCAGAGCTCAAAATGCTCCCGGTCCGCTTGCCCTACTGTCTTCGGTGATCATTTCCACGACGTTTACCGTAGCAATGGCGCTTGCCCCCGGCGGTGCCTATCACTGACGCTTGGTCATTCGTAAGGAAGGTAGGGTATTGAATTTATATTATCGTTATAAGTGTAAGATTTTATACTTTCAGTATGAAGTCGCTTATGCGGACTATTGGGCTTAGTAACCCTCTTCCCTATACTCGGGGATTGTATTTTTCAGTAGCATTAAACTCATTGGGTTGTGGCGGGAGGGGTACTGTGCGCGGTAGTCCGTACTGGACTTCCACATGAAAGTGGACTGTCGCCAATGCACTCACGACGTTCGTATGTCTCCTCCTGACTGAGCTCCCAGTTGGTCCATAACAGGGGTGATATTCCCGGGCCTTTATGCCCTTGGCCAGCTTCTCGGCCCACACCACCACTAGACATCGGTATTACCGTTCGTCTTCTCGTTACTCGATAACTCATCACATTACAATTAACTCGTTTGTGCGCCTCAAGGGCTAACACTTGCAAGCCAAAGGCTTTGCTAACACATAAATTCATTAAAGCAAAGACGTTCCGTACCTCACAAACGTTTCCCGTACATTCCAAATCCTAGGCTCACTGTCTTAAATCCTATTATCTCGTCATCAGAGCGGTACTCCGCTCTGATACCACTTTTGTAACACCCCACTCGTAAACCCGTATTAATCACTCCCGTAGCATAATCAAAGACGTCTCGCAGCGGTAGTTACAACATTAATAACCTCACATGGGTGTCACATGCCATTACTCGTCCATATGAGTAAAGATGCAGAAATAGAAATAACGACACAACTCTGACATTAATTACACATCCGCAGTGATAACGAGATACTAACCTATACATCATTCTAAATCCATAATTAAACTCTATGACAAGTGAGCATCTAATATCCCGATTGTATACAACTTCCATAATATAGTAAACTAACAACTGTCCTAATACAACATGAACTTCCGTGCCATAAAATAAAACTCTACTACCCGGCCCCCGCACTTCGGCTTCACGGTAACTCCACCTGCGCATATGCCATAAAGGCTCAGCGATAAACGCTGAGTATGCCGAGCCTGGACCCTATTGGTCACTTATAGTCGTGGTCGCCATTATTAAGTTCGTTACATGCTTAACCGGTGTACAGGTATAGAGCAGCAGTAAATACATGAATGGCAGTAATTAAACAGTTAAGGCAGGCACTACATTTCACACACATCAGCACACATCACAAAGAATCACAACATCAACAATTGAGTAGCCGTTAGTAACGGTCTGTTATTCAGTTAACCACACGACCCCCCGGGTCCCCACATACCTTTACACATTTTGTTAGCATTGTCGGGAGTCAAGTTGGGACAACCCGAAATAACCTCACTTGGACAGTAGTCCCATGCACAACGAGGTGCCCATTCTCTTAGCCTTTTTAAAAGCGTCCATATATTGCCTTTTTAAAGGCGCCCATGTTATCACCAAACCTGTCGATCTATCTAGGCTCGATCAGGTCAAATTAGAGTAAGCCCGATCCGGGTTAACTCAAGAGATCTCAACGCGTGACCAGTAGCCAATGACTAACTGGATTAAGATAAACCATCATACTCATCCACATCCATCCACACTCGTTCACACTCCATTGTTAGACTTCGTTAGTCGGTTACCCAAGTACAGTTTTAGGTATGGAGTACATCACTTATTTATTGGCCGCCCTATGGGTCTTACGCATGCCTAGAATCATTCTAGGTAGTTTTCATGTTCGAGTCAAGCTCTAGGGATCGACAATGTCGTATCCCGTTCCTAAGTATTTAACTTAGGTTAGTATACATATACAATCATAATATTAAGTGTGTTACACCAATTAACCACAATCACATCACATTAAACGCATATGTGTTTTATATAAGTCGATCTATAGTCGACGTAGTATTAGTCCCGTAGGACGTTCGCGCATAATTAAATAATGCGGATAGATAAACAATTAACATCCCATAACACACATCCATACACACATACATGCATGCATCACACTCGTTATACAGCACACATATCCGAGCCCGAGGAAGTCCTCAGGACATCTCGGATCAGACCCCTTTACATACCGTTCACCAAAGACCCAGGCTGCGCAGTAGACCACTAGCTCGTCGAGCGCCGTCGTCGGTGATACGATCTAAATATCAAACATACTATAGGTCAATCCACATGACTTATTTAAGCTCGGTAAGCCCGAACAACACAAGTAATCCCGCCCCTTTATCCCCGGATTTCAACTGTTATTTGTTAAGTTACCGTTATACGGGACTCATTACTCGTAGTACGTTTTAATTATCAACGTCCGGGTTTATTTAAATGAGTCGGTTAAAAGGCGCTTTAATTATAGCGTATTCAATATTAGGATTTATTCCTTATACTCACGAGTATACGAATAATATATATATTCACGTTTTATTCTTATGTATTGATTTAACCGTTCCGGTTAGGTATACGAATATACATTATATTATATAGTTGCATGTGTGCATGCAACGTTATTTCACACAGCATTTAATGCTCATGCACTAACGTTATATGGTATTATCATTTAACCAATGATTAATGTACCATATTATACATCTCATCCTTCGTCTTAATAAACTATACTTTAATTTATAATTGTATGAATTATAGTATATAGTTATACTATTGTCACAACACTTATCATTTATTATTTCATGACATTAAAACCATATTGTTTATACTTATACATATATTCTCGGTTTTACATATATGTTGTTTTTATTTGAGTCGCTCATATAATATATAGTTGCATGTATGCATGCACTATATTATATAGTTCAACTATACCATATAATCCGATATGTATATATTTTTAATATATACTTACGGAATACTTATATATATACTTGTATATTTATTTTTCATGAATCATACACTTATATTATATGTCACATTGTTATCATCTTATGTAAGATGATTATTTTCATTTGCTGCATTATTTTATGCAATTCATATTAAAACTTATCTTAATATTATGTAACATTTCATTACATATATTAAAATCTCCTAAAGTTTATTTAAATGCTAACCTTAGTTTATAAATTCCATTTCACCATTAATTTTCACATTATTTCATGTGAATATTATTAATGGTAGTTATTTCATTTAATCACATTAATACTACATAATATACATAGTATTATATCATTGTAAACCATAGTTTATAAATTCATTTCTTGCATGTTATACATGCGGTTTTAGTATATAGTTTTATAAACTATGTTTTGACCACATAAAATCATATAATGTTACACTTATACCTTATACCATATATTATGATATTTTTATATCTCATTTAACATTAATATATAGTTTTAAAAGTCCATAATTAATTGCCGCAAGGGCTATATACTTTACATTTATTATTCTTTCATTCCCCATAATTTCCATTTATTACAATATAACCACATATTATTATACCATGTTATAAATACCATATTTTATAACATTAAAACTTTGTTACACACTATACCTATAGTTTTATTAAATTTAAATTATGGCCGAGAGGCCCTTTTATTTTTCCTTTATTCTTTTCCAACTCCCACACTTTATATTTATTACAATTTCACCACATATTTTTATAACATGTTATGTTCACCATATATATCATTTACACTTTATTGTAATTTATATTATAGTTTTATAACTCATAATTTCGAACAGCCCTATGGTCTGTTTTGGTTTATTTTTCCAGCACACTATATTTTCTGTTTTTTTTTTTACACTTTTACCCCACACATTATATTGTTACATATAGGTTATATTATATAGTTTTAACATTTATAATTTGTATAACCTATTGTTTAATATTACATTATTTTCCAAACAGCCCCCAACTGTTTTTAATTCCTGTTTCCGCCCCACACATGTTTCCATATTTACACATTAGCCACACTTTATATAATATACTTTGTAAATGTAACAAAACTATATATTATACACCTTTATTAATATATCCATTTATATAACTCCGAAAATTCTCAAACCTTATATTAATGATATAAACTATAATATTAACCATATTAACCCACAACTTTCGGTATATACCATTTATACCCCATTAGTTTTATAAATTCCACGTTTAACTTATAATGTTAATATATAACCATAGTTTAATTACTTATGTTATAAATTTTGGTCAAGGCTTTTAACTTGGTCAATGTTGACCCATTTACTACCAGTTTGACCATAGGTTTCCTTAATTGCGGTTTTGACCATAATATTCTTAAAATTACATTTTTACCCCAAATTTTGATAAAACTTTATAAAATTCATAAAATAAGTCTTTAATACTTAGTTTTCGGCTATATTAATATTTAGCCTCCTAAATTTGTTTTAATTGCAAAACAACCCCAATTGTTTTCGGTAATTACTTATTTATTTTAAAACTTGATTTAAATCTAATAAAACATAAAATTAAATAGCCTAAATACATGGCTTTGTTACTAACCTTAATATATATATAAATCACTTATAACATCCTAATAAAACTAAACAGCTCACGGCATGTAGTATATTTTTCAAATGTTTTATAAATTATACTTTTGATCTTTTAATTAATTTCCATGACATCATATGTCATTTAAACACTAGGTAAACTTACTAAAAATGTTATACCACATTATAATACATAGTTTAGTTATAAAAAAAATCTTATAAACCCACGGTTTGCTCCATTCACACCCAATAATTTTGTAAACTATATTTTAAACCCATTAAATCATTTTCATGGCATTATAAGCCAACTTACAAGCTAAACAAGCTAGCCACATAATGTATAGTATTTTAACACATGATTAAATCATTTATACCAATCCATACGTACCCACGGCTAATATAATCAAATAGCACAATCACATAATGACTTTATATAATACTTGGTTAACATACTTACTTGGTTTTGATAGCAACCAATCAGCCAAAACACCCTCCAAGCTCTCGGCTATACAAACATATTTATTTAAATTAGTTTTTTTTTTTGCACATTATACTCACGTGAGTACTTGGTTAAGGCATAATTTAAGTGGTAATTAACTCACTTGGCTAGGTTTACTCCTTGGGTTTAATTTCTAAAACTTATGCAAAAACTTCCAAGCTTCCCACAGCCCTTGCGCCAGCATTCATATGCCAAGAAACATTGTATTAGTCTAGTGACATAGGTAGCTATTTTAGGTATGATATTAGCTTAATTTAAGCATGATTTTTACCTTGTAATTTCAGGTGGCCATGGCTGTGTTTACGCCTGAATTTTGAAGCCACCCAAAGGTGTTAAAACACCATTCCAACACAAGAATGAAACCAGTAGGAAAACAAGGAGGAAGGCTGGGTAAAACCTTACCGTAACTAGCAAAAAAAAATGGGATTCCTTGGCTTGAAACTAGCTAGGTCTTCATGGGGTTGCTGTATAAAATGAATGAGCATGAAAAGGAGAAGAAAAATAAGTACTAAGAACTTAAGGAAGTAGCCGTATTTTAAATGAAGAAAGGTTACATGCTTAAGGCATGATTTTACCTTAATGATGACTTAAACCTTCTTCCCCCTTATTATGGTATCCCAGCCGTGAGTGGTAGTCTAAGTTTGGAGAGGAACTCCCACTAAATGTGTGGATAAAATGACTGGAAATTAGATCATTAGAAAGAGGAGAGAGATGAAGAGATTAAGCTAAAATATGGCATGAATGGTTACTTTAATTACCATGGGTTCTTCCTTGAGCTTTGGCTGCTACTCACGGTTGGAGAGGAATAAAAGAGAGGCTTGAGCAGGAAGAAGGCGACTGGAGGAGGAAGGAGTACGAGAGTTTAATGTTGGTTAGTTTGTAAAGTAGTAAAATGTTACTTTAGTACCTTATCGGATAAGGCTGGGAAGATATTTTATTAGTTTAGTGAAGAGGGGAGAACCACATGCTGCCGTAAGGTAGTGCCAAGGGGGAAAGATGAAGGAATTATTTTGCTTAGTTAAATAATGGTAATGATCTTTACTTTAATAAAGTTGCTTTTGGAGTTATCAACTTATATGCATATAGCCGGCATTTGATGTATAGGATACTCCCATTTAAACGGCATATAATGGTCAAGGTCAAGGGTTGACCATTGACAATGATTTAATAATTTAGGAATTTAAGTGGCATTTTGGGTACTATTCACCCAAAATCACTCATTTTGATTTTATTTGTAAACTTTGATTTAGTACTTATAATATGGTCTATCATGACACATTAATGTTATAAAGAATGTAATATGGTCCTTAAAGTGGCATAAAACCAATACTTTTGAGGTTATACACAAAAATGTGCTTTAAGGTATTTTAAGACACATTTTGTGTTAAAGTTTGTTTTAAGCTTAGTTTTCTTTGGTAATGATTTTATTATATCCATTACATGATTACTAAACTTAGGAATCAAATTTGGAGTCAAACGGAGGTCGTAAGACCTTTAAAACTTCTTAGAGCACATTTTTGCCCTAAGTGCCTTTTAAGCATGTTAATGCTTGTTCTTGATGTTGGAGTATTGTCCAACAGCTGCATTACGTACATTAATGTATTAATATGCTTAGGACAAAATTTTAGGTCCTAAGGAGTTCATTTGAGTATATTTTTACCCTAAATGGCCAAAGGGTGCAATATTTGCTTTATGTTGACCACTATTGTTTTTAGATTGGTTTTAAGGCATGTTTAGGCCTTAATTTAATTGATTAAATTGTTAATCAATGTTTAATTAATTAGGGGTATTTCATATATTCTTAAATTTTCCTCCTTAATGTGATATAATATGAAGAGAGGAGTATGTAGGAACAAACGGAATTGAAAACGGAGTTGTAACAAAGTTTTTAGAGCAATTACAAAATTGGTGGGTGTGCAGTCCATCGGTTCCGGGGGTGGTTCCGGACGTCCAAAACACACCATTCCGGGGGCCGAACTGAAACTGCCCCTGGGCTTTAGTTGTTCCTGGCGTCTGGATTTGGTGACTTTGTTAGTTGATACACATCATGACACTTAAAATCCATCCAATAATTTATATATTTTAGTTATATAAAGGTGTTTAGGGTTATGCTCATTTCTTTTATTAATTCATAAATCTTAGGGGTATTTCATGACTTTCCTGTATAACTAGTTTAACTAGGGTCAGTGGGTTCGGACATTAGGTCCGTGACCAGGGACATAAACAAAACTGGACTTAATTTTGCCTCCGAAACCCTAGTTTAGGTAATTTCAATTTTCACTTTATTTTTTTGTCAAAAATGTTGTTTTTTTTAAAAATAAATCATAAGTTCATGCAATTAGGTTAAAATGACTTGTAAGAAGCCGTAAATAAACTAAGTAGAGGAAAACGACTTTGAAGGGTAATGAAAGTAGTTGAACCCTAAATAAGTCGAATACCAAGCCGTCAAACCCGAACTCTCCTTTCCTAATTTAATCTAGGTTAAAATTAGGTGGCGACTCTAATTAGGTTCCAGTGAGCTAATTTAGGACTTAGTAATTAATGTTTTATGACATAGTTATTAAGCTTAGGTTATAAGTGGACCTAGAACCCGACTAGACCCTAATCAACTCGAATTAACAAAGGGTAGTGGTTCAAAAATTGAGACTCACAAGCAGTATTGCTTCTCACATCTGTTTTTATGTTTTCACCACAATCTTCTTCGTCGGGCTCAATAACATTCACTACGCTTTAACCATGCCATCGAATTATATATTTGTAGTCCTTTGTTAAACCATGATAGATCAAATAATGCCTAATTATTTCAACCGCCTGATACCTTAAATTGTTTTGGAAATCAACACATGGACACATTATATATCCCTAGTCTGAAGGTTTCAAATTGATCGCCCACACTATGCAAAACTTGTCAACTCCTTAAAGAAACTTGTTGTCCAATATGCTGTTGTACATCCACAAATGTTCTATCTATTTCTATATGTGAACACAGATAGTTTACTGACGCCGTGACCAGCTTTTTAGATTTGGGTATATTAACCAACCTAAACCTATCCGATCACGTTAGATCCCACCAGTGAACGTGTTTTTAATATGTAATTTATTGAAAATCTCGGTAGTATCTTCTGACAGCTCTTTAGATGCATGGTATTACGAAATTCATGAGTAATATATGCACCCGAAGAGCAGTAAAGAGATACTACCAAAACTTTCAATAAATTACATATTAAAAATACATTCACAACCAAGGTGTGGGATTAACAATCATGGACAGTCCTAACGTGGAATATCCAAGATATACCTCAATTAGGTACATCTCGGACAAGTAACTATGTTTGTTTTACTTTTGTAGTCATTCACATGAAATAAATCCAATATTAGTTTGTTAAAGTAAACAAAGCATGCATGACATTAATGAAACAACTTATAACTAATCAGATCAATATAACTGAAGTGTGAAAGTAAGGTGGAGACTTTGGACAGACAAAAATGTTGGAAATAACAAACCTAGCTTTGATAATGAAAAATAAATTCAGTGTTATGGGCAATTGCATATCAATTTGATTAAAGTGCAGTGGTAACAATAATGTTGGAAAAAAACAAACCTAGCTCTCTGGTGATTCATGAAGTAAATCAGACGGTCAATGTTGGACAATGGGCGCTAGCTTCAATAGTGGAGGCCCTGGTTAGAACAATGGTGCTGGTGTTGAATTCCAGATGTGGTGGACAGTTGGCCGTTGATGAAATAGTAGAGAAGTAAGAAATTATAATAGAGTAGTCAAGTTTCATAAACAAAGAAACAACATTATAATTGACAACAAACCTAAAGTTTAACTAAATCATGACAAAATTTTGGCAGCATCTCCCCTAATTTTTCTTACATTTCCAAGTCAGATTAACACTACTATAAACTAAGCTAAATTCAAGCAGCAAAAAAAATTGAAGTTGTAGAAACTAGTTATCCATCATTATCGACATCATCTCCCCTAACTTTTTAACGTTTCCAAATCAATTTTATCTATCCAAACATAACATTGTTATCATCAAGAACTAATGCATTCAAATCCAAACCAAAATAATATGACCGTAGTGTCACTACTATCCAAGAACACATATTTGAAAACCCTATACATTTTAAAAAACAAATACAATTACCAAATACTTTAATCAAGGGCTCAAAACCTAAAATAATTTTCCCAAACTAATATAGTCAATTAACAAACACAAATATAAACTAATATAACATAACATTAAATTAACTAATTAATAATTATAATTAAAAAGGGAAAAGGGCAAACATACCTTGATGAATTCGTGCGTATGTAAAGTTGACGCAGTGATGATTTAAGGAGGGACAAAGCCGAACCAGTGGCTGGAAGACAGTGGTTGTGGAGTCGGCGCGGTGATGATTCGGTGGTGAAGAGGCTGGCGTTGGTTAGGTCAAGGCACCGAAGTTGTGAGACACAATCTGGTTGGCGTGATGGGCGGTTCTCACCGAGAAAGAGGTGGTGGAGGGGGCGATGAGGAAGAGGTGGTGGAGGAGCGATGAGCAACAGGTGGTGGCGGGTTCTCATCGATTGTACAGAAGTGCGAGTAGTGGGTGTCGAGAGAGGTTGAAGACAAATAAAGGCGCGAGTGTTGATGAAATGGGAATTTCATGGAAATATTAACATGAAAGACTTTTAACTGTGGTTATATAGGAACCTCAATTTAAATTGCAGCGAAGGGAACCGTAATTAATCGCTGTCTTAAAAAAAATTACGCGGACAAAAATGTTGGGCTATAGTAATTTTCAAATCCAATATAATGGAAAATGACTTATGAGCCCGACCGTTGGGTCATGAGTCTCATTCTTGATTATTTTGGATAGATATTGTAAATATTAAGTAAATTAAATATAGGACATACATATGCGCGAAATGGACAATTGATTAATTTATAAGCATTTTTCCATAATAGATCAAAGTTTTAACATTCATTATTTTTATTTTTATTAGTCTTTAAAATGATGAAAGCACTTATTTTCAAAAACTTATTAATCAATTTTTAGTTTAGTTATAAATATGTTGATATACCTGGTATTTAATACATATGCAATACCTTCATGCACAATATTCAATATGGCTCATGTATAACACACAAACATTACTTTAATTTAGAACTATTCAGTCAGGATGTATTTTCATTACAAGTAACAAAAAACATGTAAACGTCATCGTTACAACTGTGGGCGCATGCGTCAGCGGACAATAAATTACGGTTCCTTTGGATCCATAACTAAAGGTGTCCCGCCATTTCCGGTGTGACATGGTTTTAATTTTGTTGGTTTGTAGTTTTGATTGTGTTATTTTAGATGAATTTTTGCCCGTATGCCATGAGGATTAGAGTTTTCTTCTCTAGTTCATTGTTCCCCTTGGATTTCAACAGCTTGATCATACTCACAGTAGTTTGTGGGTCATATGCAACATTTGTTTAAGTGTAACAGCTCCAAAATATGAAAGGAGCTAACACAAGTGTGATTTTATTAGTTGATTGGTAAAGAACAAGATGGAATCTCGGTCAACCTCGTTACTATAATATATATAAAGTTGACTTTCAGCTAGCACTTATTACACAATAAGTTTTATTTAACTATAAATGGGAATACATTGTAAGTTTCCCATGCATGAGGAAGTAGTTTTAGATCAAGTTTAAGTTAGACACGATCTGAAACACTTGGGGAACAAGCTGAAGCACTAGACCAAGTAGAGATGGGATCAAACCAATAGGAGACAAAGCGCTCGCAAGCAACCCTGTAGGAGGCAACACGCTGCAATTTGCGACGGGGAGCCTAACGAATGCCACACATTGGGATGTGCGGAAGAGCACGGAATTTACAACTCGTAGAGTTGTATTAAAGAACCCATTAGGATTTGTCAGGACATCACGGATAACCGTCCGTCCACCATCACAGGAGATCGACACGTTAACTCCTGCAAGACCGAGACAGGATGATGGAGACACACAAAGGGTACGGTTGAAGTTTCCGGTGGGAGTGCAGAGAAGTCTGCCTGAGAGTTCAATAGGTCTCTGAGCGGTAGCTGGTTTACTGGCTGCAAGGAGGCACAAGGCAAACGAAGCAATGAGCAAAGTTGTGGGAAACGCCATCTTTCTTGGGGATATTTCTATTATATATAACAGGAGCTTTTGCAAATTAACTATATAATTAAGTTAAAAAAAGGTGGATTGTATGATTTGGTGGTGCTCTTAATTTGGGAAGCATGCCGGTTTTATATAGCCAGCATCGCGTGCCATGTCTTTTCTAAAGCAAAGCGCATAGCGTTAGGCCAGGCCACTTGTTTCATATAGACGTACATAACATTGAATGCTTTACTTTTATTTTTCTTCGTACCTAGATGTATACTTAGCTAGTTTTCCACACACACAATATATATTCAGAAATATTTATGCCAAAATGTTGTCCAAATCAGATCCATATATTGATAATTGAAGTGCGTATATATCTGTGTACGCAATTCTTATTTCGGTTAAAATGGTAGTATTCTACCAAGTTTTACTATACAAAGAAACAAAATTCTTGATTGTGACTACAGCATTCTTGTAGTCTCAACCCCTCGAGCTATGCCCAATTTGATTCGAAGAGTTCAATTATTTTGTGGACATATGCAAATCGTCCACTTGGAAGATATAGTACACTAGCACTACTGCCGTATTAGAAAATATCGGGGCCTATGCTTAATATATAAAATGAGACCTGTAAATATTATGTAAATATAAATAAAATAAGTATTTCACTAATGGGAGATAAAATTGATAATTATAAGAATTACAAATATTTCACTTGAAAATAACCATATCCACAAAATCTTTATATAACATTTGCTCCAATAGTTCATTCTTTATTGCTATCTTTATCAATTCATTATGTTTTCTTGAGACATTAAAGAACGCATACATTTGGTTTCAACAAGTTCAATTTCAAGAAGCTTCTTTTTGGAGAGACAACAATAATTAATATAGTTAACAAAATTCTATATCCCATTGTTGCAATTGGAAAACATAGTATAGACTTCAAATATTTCAAATATCAAGAGGTCTCATCTTTTTATTAGGTGAAAAATCTCAAAATGATTTAATCTCCACTTCTAATCATTTCAATCAATATTAGATTATTCACCGTTACTAAGTGCATTTTCAAGGCAAATACAACAAGACATAATCGTCTAAAGAACATAGCTTGTCTGATGTACGTAAGAGAGGAAACCAAAAATATTTCCATACTCGTTATTGTTCTAACCTTGTCTTCAAGAAAGTGATTGATTGATCTACAATGCGCAAGAATAATAAATAACCCTAAAACATTCTTTAGGAGATAATTCAAACATATCATTTGGATTCTCATCAAAGTGCACATTCTTCAAATTTTACGCCTCACAGAAAACACAGATCAATATTTATATTAGTTGATATCACAGTATTAACGGCATAGTGATAATCACCTTCTCTATACTTTTCAATAAAGTGAAGTTAAAACCCCCCCCCCCCCCCCCCCCCCCCCCATTTTTTCAATAGCAAGATCAATGAGCATATCCTTGATTGTGAATGCTTGCTAACTATACAATAGCTACACAAAATGTATTTGCATGATTTACTTCTTGATGATCTGATTTGAAGAGCATAAGCAAGCAAAATTATCAATTCATTTTAAATATTACAACCATGATAATGAACATGAAGATTATCATTTGTTATACACCTAACATGCTGTTGATCAACTAAGTCCAACTCTGCTAATCTTTATTAAGCCCTACAAATTTTCATTTCTATCTTCATACAATCTTTATTTATCCCATGACAAGTTAGACTATGTTTTCCAAGAAATTTCACTATAGAAATTAAGCTAAAAAGTATTTTTTTTTCAATGATCTTTTTCTTTCTCAAATTGTTTTTGAACACTTTTATCAATGGTCTCCTTTTTAAGAAGCCTTAAACATTACTCATACCAAGTAGCCATATTCTTCAGATGCTCTACACTTGTCTCATGCTCTCTAAGTGTAACACTAATACATAAACATAACCAACCTTAATCAATCGACCTTATCTAAGCTCTTTCCTACATACTTTACATAAAAAAAAACTAAGCACTTTACAAGGACCCTTTGAGTGTCAAACTTTTATGCACTTAGCAAAACTGTAGTATAAGATATTGAACAAAATGGTCTTGAACATTTATCTTTATGGCCATGCATTCTCAATTGACGAGTTTATTTACTTTCCTTTGTTACTAAAACATCTATCATTCTAGAGTCAAGAGAATCCCAATTTCTAGAATCACATATATCTAGCAAGATAGGGAAGTTTCACTGGCGCAGACGAAGGCAAAAAAACACAGCTGAAATTGCTAAAAAAAGACGGTTCCAAACCGTGTAATTAAGTCCTGATGCCTTTGAATGCGGTTGACCTGAGGCGTGCTATTTAAACCGAGTTTAAACATGGTTTCGACTTTAAAACACGGCTATAGGATCAATAGTGTATATATTGAAAGACATATATAATATATATATACCAGTTTTTACAATATTCAAAGATGTATCGCACTACTACTAACTGCAACTCTTTTATTCTCCTTGCCTTGGACACTATGAAAAGTATTAAACAAGAAACATAACATATATAATCATGAAAGTATACACTAATAAACATGTGTGCGTATGATATGGTTTTAGTTGTACCCTCAACATGACAGACTGAGATCTCATTAAAGCAAAACTATAGTATAAGATATTGAACAAATTGGCCTTGAACAATTATCTTTATGGCCATTCTCAGTTGACGAGTTTCTTTACTTTCCTTTGTTAATAAGACATCAATCGTTTTAGAACAAAAGAGAATCCCATGGTATAGTTTCTCCAACGAGAAAGTAGTAACTTTGGGAACCACTTTGCTGATGGGGATGTGGAACACTGTAAGTATCGAGTATCTAGAAGTGGAAAGAGCTCAATCACGTGAACGGACTTACTTATACCCAAGTCTTTAGATAATTCCCAAGCGGTGGGAGAAAATCAGCATAGCTAGACTGGATATGTTGGAAAGTGGAGAAAGTTTGACAATCTATGACACAAAAGCTGTTTCATCCACCCAACCAGGAGAAGGCCCATAACCCATTTGTGTTGGATTTTCGTTAGCCAAATAAAGGAACTCCAAACACAGGTAGACGCAAATTCAATCAAGGGGATCAATTTGGATGTGGTCCATTTGGTTGGATTGTGCAGACAACCCAAATAAAGAAACTCCAACACGGTAGACGCAAATTCAATTGAGGGGATCAATTTGGATGGTATTATCGACAGATTCATTAGAGGGATTGATAACCACCTCAAAATCAAAAAAATAAAGTTAAGACCACTAAAATGTCATTAGAAGCGAGGAAATGTTTCAAGTACGGGCAGCGCCTTCGCATTACCTCACCCTTCCCTAACAGATCATTGGCAAACATTGATAGAATTCTTAAACAGAATAGGAAGGTCAACCGGGAAGGGCATAATGTGCACAGTGGTAACAACATGAAATATTCAAGGAATAAGAAGAGCAAAAAAGTGGGTGGTAATTAAGAAGGGAATGGTTTGGCCCCTGAATGAGATAACTGCAAAGGAGCTAACAACTAATTCACGGAGGATTGCAACGGAGAAGGAATATGTACCAAGTACCACCGGATCTAAGTATGAGATGTCATATTCCAATGCTTGCAATGGGAAGAAAGAAAGAAAATTCACTAGCCCCTAGCTTATCTCTCTTGTCACACAATTTTTTTTTGGAATAAGTTGGTATTCGAGCAGGTAGGTAGAGATTAACTGAGTGGAAATTGGATCCTCTACGTAGCTCCAAATCTAGAACGACGCCAAAGAGAAAGAAATCTATAGGGGTTAGCGAGTGCCTTCATCTTTTATCCTAATCGTAAGGCTGGTGTGATTTGAAGCGTTAGGAAAGCTTGTAATCTAGAGTACTAAGTGTGATGGCACGTGTGCATTCAATATTGTCCACTGTACCTCTTGGCTAGACTTCTGACTAGCTGTGTAGCGGTCCGGTTACTAGAAGCTACTTGTTAGCCCCCTGATAAAAAAAAAATCACTGAAATCTGTCTTCTCTTCCACCAGCTTTTACTCTTATTCTCTTGTAATTTTTTTTGATAATTGGGCATAAGCCATTTATTAAATAATCCTGGACAACCAGGGGGACGGGTTCAGCTCGGGCTCATTAAAACCTCCCTAGAAAAAACCCGTGGGTGTAACACCCCTACTAATCCGGCTCCTAATTATATATAAACGTCGTAACTTAGTAAATAACGCAGGGGTAAATAACAGACTGTCGCTCTAATGGTGTCATGTTATCACTCGCTCATACGGGTGATAACGAGTACATGATAATCAACATACGAAACGTATACCCGCATTGACCACAAGAGATAGATAGTGCTTAAAACAACAAAAAAACATAAACAACAACAACCGTCTTATGCAAATCGTACACGTGAGCGTCTAACCAAACATACACCTCGGTTACAAAACCGAGTCCCAAAACAACAGTAGTTCAGACGTACCAAGTCTTAACCACAGTAAAACAACAATGTCGCGCCCCGCGTCGACCCTCCAGCTAGTCTCCTGAAATAAAA
>JAIOTZ010001974.1:0-25735 GCA_023374045.1 Limonium bicolor
TAAAAAGTATGGGTGCAAACTGTAAATATTAGGAATTAATGGTCAAGGAAATATTAAGGAGGTCAACCTTGACCATATGGTAGGTTTTGACCAAATTAGATAAGTTAAATAACTTATTTAAGGTTTTATAATAAGTTATGTATTTAATTGTATCAATTTTATAACATATGTGGTAAATATGTTATTACCGAAAGTTAAGGGTGTATAATGGTATTATAAACACCCATGGGCTATTAGGAATTTTTAGGAATTTATTGGATAGATTTTGGGAATTAAAATAAACTATATATGTGTAAAATATAGTTATTATGTCATTATGACACTTTGGAGTAAAAGATGGGGTGGTATAGTAAATACCGATTATATATGGGTTAATAAGGATATTTATAACCCTTTGGTGAAGTTTGGAGATTTTTAGAATTATATAAGAGTATTTATTAAGATATATGTATAATATATAGTTTTAATGAATTATTAAACTATATGTTATAAAATAGGGCCAAATGGCAATTATAGAACAGTTTGGGGTCTGTTCGGAATTTACAAAAAAAATAACCATAGGTTATACTCTTTTATAAGTTAGAAATGTTATATTAAATGATATATATAACATGGTATAAATAATGGGGTGATTTTGTAAATAAAGGAAACTATGGTTTATGGAAAAGAATAAGGTTTAATATACTGGGTTGCTATTCGCAGTACAAAATTACTAATCACCGCAGTACAAAATTTTTTAAATTCATATTGACGTTGTACACATGTAGTGACATCGTGTCGTAAATTTTGTTTTTGAAAATATGCATTTCGTCACCGTGAACCGTAAAAAACGCTCTCATTGTATCGTTAAAGCCGTTTTTATTGTGTTCGAACGTTATAATTGGGACTTGACATTGGTAAACGACTTTTTACGTTATGATTGATTAAATTGCAGACATTGTCACAATTTCAGAAACGTCGTATTGAAAACGTAGTTGATAACGCCAATTTTGGGTAAAAAACGCTCTCGTTGTAGTAAAAGTCGTTAAACCCGTTTTTATTGTGTTTGGATGTTATAATTGTGATTACATGCTAAGTTATTGATGTTTTACTGTATTTAGTACGAAACGATGTTAATATGTTGAAAACGAGTCAAAACGAACGTTTTTTGAAAAAACGCTCCAAAACGTGCACATTATATATAAACGGGATGTGTTCGGTATCTTCATTTCTCACGAACGCACCATCTCTCCTCCAAACTACCTCGCCGGAATCCTCTCTTCCTGATCGCCGGAGCCACCGTCGGACCACCGCCGACCACCGCCGGACCACCGCCGAAAAAAATTTCCGGTGAGTTTTTCGATTTTTTTTTTTGCAAGTTATAGATCTTGTTGTGGTGATTTCAAATATGTTGCTAGAATTTAGAAACACACATTAAATTAGCCTAGATCTACAAATAAAAATCTGGAAAAAAAAGCATGAAACTCCATTAATGGAGTTCAGTCACCCTTCCCACCGACACTACTGCAACCGAGTCGCCCCTGCTCCTGGAACGAAGAGACGAAGGTCGCCTCAGCCAGTCACACGACCTGAGAAGCTTCGCCTCGCCTCGCAACCTGAGGCGAGTTGTTATGCCTCGCCCTTGCTGTGGACACGCCTCGACTGAGCTCGCCGCGACCCGGAAGACGACGGCGCCTCGCCCCATCTGAAGTCACGTCCCCTGTGAACTCGCCCCGGCTGAAGAAACAGAGACAGAAGACTCGCCTCCATGGTTGACACGAGCTAGCCGTGGTCGTCCTGGCGGCGGTGGTTTCCTAGCTGCAGTCGCCCCTGGGCAAGACACGAAGCAGTTACTGTCGCCCCACCTATTGGGGCGACTTACTTGTTTTTTTTAATTGTAAATGTTTTTAAAAGTTTAAAATGATATATTTATGTTTATAAACTTATATTATAAGTTTGATTAAATTAAAATAAGGTTGTAACTATTAAGGCCGAGTATCTATTGTTATATTTACTGTATTTTAAGTTTATAATGTGCTTAGAACAAAGTTAAAGATTAGAATGAGTTAAAGGGCTTTTAGGTACAAAATGATAAGTAAAAAGGGATTAAAATGCAATTTTTGAAAACTAAAATGTATAGGGCCGAAATGTTTCTGTATAATATAGTTTATAATGATACATGTATGTTTATGAACTTATATTATAGGCTTGAGTAAGTTAAAATTAGGTTTAACTACTTAAACCAAGCTTAAAACCCATCTTTGTGCCTTTTTTTTACCATGGACTATGGGGTGTGTATACTTCTATTTTTTGAACCTTCTTTTTCCTTGTATTATGGCAGGAAATTGGAGTTGGGAATCTTTGAAAAGCCAAAAAAAACAAGGGAAACAAAAGTCCATCTTTGTAAAGGTAAAAACTCTAAACCTTGAAAGTAAAGAGTTGGCTAAGATTGAAATTTGTACCAATAATCTAAGTGAAATTCCTCTGTAATAGGGCCGAAGAGCAAGGAAAACTTCAAGCTACAAGCCTCTTGAAAAATCAACATTTGGGCATTAGGAGGTAACTCCTTATGTTAGGGTTAAATGTCATTTTTATGATGTTTTGGTGTTGTAAGTATTAAGGCCGAATACCTAGTGTTTTATTTACTGTATTTTAAGTTTATAATGTGTTTAGAACAAAGCTAAAGCATTAATATGCGTTAAAGGGCTTATAGGTACAAAAGGATAAGTAAAAAGGGGCTAAAATGCAATTTTTGAAAACTAAAGTTAGTTATGTATAGGGCTGAATTGTTTCTGTATGAAATTGTTTATAATATATTTATGTTTATGAACTTATAGCATAAGTTTGAGTAAGTTAAAATAAGGTTTAAGAACTTAAATGACAAGTTTATGAAATTTTCGGGTTAAAGAGTATTGTTTTGGTGTTGTAACAATTAAAGCCGAATGCCTACTGTTTTATTTACTGCATTTTAAGTTTACAATGCGTTTAGAACAAGGTTGAAGCATTAGAATGAGTTAAAGGACTTAAATGACAAGTTTATGAAATTTTGGGGTTAAAGTGTAAAATGAGGGAACTAGGGTGTAGTTGTTGTATAATTTATTATTCATAATGACCTAAATATACTTATAAACTTATTTTACAAGTGTTGGGTAATTTAAAATAAAGTTTAAGTGATTTAGAGATAATATTGACCTAATATGTTATATTATAAGTTTTGGCAAAGTTAGATAAGAGTTAAGGATTACAATGATGAATTTGGAAAGTTTTGGGGCTATACTATAGTTGTTCTGTTGATTTATTATTACTTACTTGTGTAACTAATCTTAACTGGGTTGCTTCAACTTGTGCAGTGATGGATAAGCTAAAGAATATTGTGATGAACGTCTACAGCAAAAAAAAGAAGAAGGACAGGAATTCGGAGCAGCCAATGACTGCTTCGTTCCGTCGTGAGCGGGCTGCCGCAGTTGATCCTCCACGACACTCATCTTTCCAGCCACAGCAGGGTCATGCTGAGCCTGCACGACACTCATCTTTCCAGCCACAGCAGGGTCATGCTGAGCCGCCTCGTCACTCGTCATATCACCCACAGCAGCAGCCCATCATGGACCCATCCACGCAGTCATTCCATGATTCCGACCCAGTCGCTTTCGACATACCTAGGAGAAGGATGCCTGAACCTTCATCCTCTGCAGGTGATTGGTCATCTGCTGATGTGGCCCAACTCCATAGCTCCAGTTACAATATATCGGGTCAGAGTAGCCACCAGGAGGGGCATGTGGAGGCACAGACTTATGCTGGTGGTAGCTATCATGCTGGTGGTAGCGATCATGCTGGTGGTAGCTATCATGACCACCGTGTGGAGCATGCAGAGGCACAGACTTCTGCTGGGTGTAGCTATCATGACCCCCGGACCCCTCCGGATGCTGCAGCACCCGTTGACATGGACATAGATGAGGAGGGGGAGGAGGAGGAGGAGGCTGAGGAGACATCTGAGGATGAGGGCCTAGACGAGGATGACCCTGATCAGGAGAGCGCGACTGATGAGGAAGCTGCTCTCGCTATGGAGCCCGTTATTCCCCCTTTCTGGAGGCTTACTGAAGTGCCAGTACCCGGTGGTCCACTGCTGACTAGTGTTATCACCAGCTTTGGTGGGCATGTCGCCATTGACCTTTGGTCAATGACTAAGGTATATACTATCTTATCTTTCAGTTTGGCATGTAGATTTAACTATTTCTTCATGCGTGTGTAAAATTTGTGTTAATTGTCTAGGACCGGGGTGTTTTGGGATTTAAACCCCGAAAACCTATAATCACGAACTGGCCGTTTAGCGGGGTTACTTGCAAAAGGGCAAGAAATATGATTAAGTACTCAGCGTTGGAGCATCTGCTAGATGTCACATGGGGCTTCAACAACATGTCTTTGATATCGGCCTTTGTGGAGAGGTGGCAGCCGGACACCAATTCTTTCCACATGCCTTTTGGAGAGATGACGATCACACTTCATGATGTGTGGCAGATACTGAGGATCCCAATCGTTGGTCATCCGATTCTGGGGAGTCCGACAAACAGTGAGCTTAAGGAGGCGATGGCTAAGTTGTTAGATTTTGAGGAGGGTGTTGACCAGATGATGAAATTCATGTGGCATACTGATGCTGTTCAGATATGTCCACTTATAGAGTGGTGTTCGACCGGCCAGAGGGTACCTATGAAGCAGGCGTGTGGTTGGCTCTACTATGCTCTCGCTACTACCATCTTTGCTAACAAGGGCCATTCACGCATGAGTCCTCTACCGTTCTGGTTAGTTACTCCCATGGGTAAAAATACGAAGCTAAAGAGGTTCGCATGGGGAGCAGGTACTCTTGCGTGCTTGTATCGCCAGCTAGGGGTAGCATCTCGTGCTGACTGTAATAGCATTGCTGGCTCTTTGACCCTTCTCGAGGTAAGTGTTTTAATGTACAACAATGTGTAATAAATTTTCATGAATTCACATTAATAATTGGCATAATTTCTTTTTAAAATTTATGTAGTGCTGGATATATGCGTACTTCCCCACTCTTAGACCAGCAGTTAGTGCTGACTGGCGTGATGGGGATGATAGACCGTGGGCTATGAGATGGGTCAGGCCCACCTCCCAGCAGAAAATCAAAATTCACTAGAGAGCTACCGCAAGCATATAGATGCTCTGACAGCAAGAAATGTAAGTGGTACAACAATTTCAATTTGTATTATTTACTATATTGTTTATTACTGATGCTTACGTTTCCCTGTGATCCAATGTAGATTGATTGGTTGCCCTACGGTCGCGAGAAGGTGAATGAGAACAGGGGCCGCTCTTGGTACAGGGGTACCTTGCAGTACATGACCGTGAATGAGCCATATATGCCAGAGCGTTGTCTTCGCCAATTCGGGTATGTTCAGTGTATCCCACCTCCCCCTATTAGACCGAACAATAGATCCGAAAAAAGAGGGAGAAAAGGAAAGCCCTATAGATGTGTGTACCCCACCATGTATAGTGTGTGGGACACCACACGTGAGTGTGGACCTACTCCGGGGTTGACTAAGACACGGGCGGCCGTACATGCATGTGACGGAGATTATCTGGATTGGTACGTCAAACACACCCATCCGAAGATCATGAATCCTGACATATACGAAAACACCTTCGTTCATCGGCCGGATCCCGCCTTAGTAAGTTGATCTCTTCCTTTCTATAATTTCAGTTGATTATAGCATTTTATGAATGCTAGACTAACTTTATAATATTATGTTACAGCTCATGCATGAGGCAACTGAGGCTGCTAGGCCTTTATTACCTGGGAATCGTAGCTGGGACTGGCCTTACTACCGTGAGCAGATGCCGCACGAGGAACAGAGGCAAACTGAACAGGGGATAGAAGAGGTTCTCAGTACCTTGACTATATGGGATTCGTACTATCAGCAGTATGGAGGGGCATAGTTTAGGATTTTATGTTTTTGTTGTTTTAAGATACAGTATGGATGTAGTTATTTTCTAGTGGACTTGGTGATTGTTACCGTATTGATGAAATTGCTGGTCATCACCTTCTGGTTCATTTTGTGGAGGTTCTTAGAACCGGGGAAGAGAAGAAAAACAGGGGAGACTATGCCAAAATTTTTCTAGAAATGCACCGTTTCTTTTGCTCTTCATTTCTCCTAAATGTTAATTCTCTGTCCAATGCCTCGCACTTGAAGATAATGAGCTACAGCCACCTGTAAAGCATTGACTTCATCTTCATGAGCTTGGAAGTTAGGCTCACCTGATCGTGAACTCTTTATTTCCTCGATCTTCCTTAGTACCTTCTTCAGCATTGCTGAAGACACATCCTGCAGATAAGTTAGAAAACAAGAATGAAAACATTGGGAAAAAAAGGTAACAAAGGATAAAGTATCAGCAACGAGATTAAAATCACCATCCTTTTTCAGGAAACTCTACTCACTGTCTTGTTTTTTCATCCTTCCAGGCATTCTAAGCTCCAAGGAGACTGCTCCATCATTGTTCTTGTTCTCTTTAACTATCACATTATAGGCCTTCTACATTATTAAAAGGTAAACGTCATTTTTTTTCTTTTGTCCCTCAGCATACAAACGAAAATTACATTCCAAGAAACGGAACGTAAAATATTGAAACAAACTATGAGAGAAATGTAGATGCATCTAACCCTTTCATATCAACCATACCAGCAGTCTTCGTAGGTGCCTGACCATAAATTCGAAATCAAGTTAGATACATAATTCAGGAAATAACTACGTCAGAAGTCAAACAACACTTGATTCAAAATGTTTATGTAACTCTACGAAGCGGTTAGAACGTAATGTTTATGTCACAATAACTGAAATATATCAAAATGTAAAAACTCCATGTCCAAACATCTACCAACGTTTATAAATCCAGAAAAGTGTAACAACATGTTTATTCCACGTCCAAACATCTACCAAAGAACGCTATATGAAACTGAAGAACGCTATATGAAACCGAAGAACGCTATATGAAACCGACGAACGTTATATGTTGAACCATTCTACCGAACGAAATAAGTGTCTTAATTTGACACGAGTGAGCTCATTAGTGTCTTAATCTGACACGAGTGAGCTCATTAGTGTCTTAATTGACACGAGTGAGCTCACTTAGTGTCTTAATTTGACACGAGTGAGCTCACTTAGTGTCTTAATTTGACAAGAATGATTTTTCAATGGAGTCAGTCTCCAATTCATATGAAGGCGAGAGTGATGAGTCAGTTGGTAGTAATGATGATTGATAATATCAATTATGTTGTAACTCGTTGTAACTTAGTTTTTCTGTAACTTTGTTGTTGTAACTTAGTTTTTCTGTGACTTTGTTGTTGTAACTTAGTTTTTCTTTAACTTTGTTGTTGTAACTTAGTTTTTCTTTAACTTTGTTGTTGTAACTTAGTTTTTCTTTAACCTAGTTGTTGTAACTTTGTTTTTCTTTAACTTAGTTGATCTAATTTTGTTGTTTTACTCATTGTGACTGAAATTTGGTCATTCAATTCCCATTTGTTTCAGAAAAAAATGTCTCCCCACAACATTCCAACTTATTCAACTAAGTTTGGTGAAAAAAAAATTGTACTGCAAATAGTAAAGTATTTTGCTATTCGCAGTACAAATTAATTTTAAGTCTAATTAATAATATAATCACATAAAAATGTAATCCACACTTTTTTTACAAAAAAAAAGGTTCCGGTATTGATTACAGCACAAAAGTAACTAGTAAAATTCGCTACTAATCAACTGCAAACTACTTCGGTAAATTTACTTTCAGATATCATTTTTGGAAAAAAAAAAACACAGCGACACATCATTACATGTGTACAACGTCAATAGGAATTAAAAAAAATTTTGTACTGCGGTGATTAGTAATTTTGTACTACGAATAGCAACCCCCTATGTGCCTATACGGCAATATATAATAGTTTTGTATAAAAACTATAGATTATAAATTAAAGGAAATAAAAATATCATATTATATGATATTAGTATATGGTATAACATTACATAATGTTATGTGGTCAAAATAGAATTTAAATAAATTTAAGGGCTGCTCCGAAAATATAAAGGTTGGAAAATGAATTTTAGACTATGGTCTACTATGTTATAAATGTTATAACAATTATATGGTATTAAGGTGGTTTAATGGAATTAATATAAGTAAGGGTATTCACATTAAATAATGAGACGAACTATAAATAAAGGAGATTTATAAACTAAGGTATTTATGAAATAAACCTTAGGAGTTGTAATTGTACAACATAAAATGTTATATAATATTAGGATAATAATCTTAATATAAGTTGTATAATATAATACAACCAATGGGAATAATCATCTAATATAAGATGATAAAATGTAACATATAATATAAGAGTTTAATAACTCATGGAAATTACCTACGTGGTAAATATATACATACACAAGAAGAATGTATATAAGGATGGATATATATTATGGTTGGAAACCATATAATATAATGGTGGTGGTTATTACATGGAAAATAGTTACGAACTATAAGTTATGAGTTTCTGGATGCAAATATTATTTGCTAAAGATAATGGATTATATAATACAATGTATTATAATGGATGGAGGGAAAAATAATACAATATAATATAATAATGCATGCGTACATGCAACTATAGGTTATATACCTATATTAATGGTGGATAAGATTAAAGAAAAATAACGAATTAAACTTAACAGTTGAAATATTATGACGTACGCGTTTTAAGTAACAAAGCCGACTGTTTTAGAGAAACCCGTAACATATAACTGTAGGAAACAGGGGTGAACTGTCGGGGTTACTTGTTGTTCGGAAATACCGGATGTAGTTAGTCATGGAGACTGACTTATAGTTTTATTACCGTTTAGATTATACTTCTGACAAGGACGCTTGACGAGCTAGTGGACTACACTGCGCATCCTAGGTCTTGGTGAATGGTATGTAAAGGGGTTTGATGGGTTGTCCTAAGGAAGCTCCTTGGGCTCGGATTTGGTTGATATAACTTGTGTGTTATGTGTGTGGATACATGTATGTGATTAAGTGTTACTGCATTATTTATTTATGCACGAGCTTCCTACGGGACTAACACTACGTCGACTATAGATCGACTTATATAAACATACATATACGTTATTGTGATGACATGACGGTTACTTGATATAATACCATAGTATTAATATTAAGTATATGGTAACCTAAGTAAAATACTTAGGTATGAGTCACGACATTGTCGGTCTCTAGAGCATGGATCTCGAACATGAATATAACCTAGATTACTTCTAGGTATGCGTGAGACCCATTGGGCAGCTAACTAATAATTATTCTCCATAAGACTAAGAGCAGATCTTAAACATTATGAGAGAGAGATGGTATGAGTTGAGGTGAGGAATCCTGGTAGTTTACGAACTACTTGGTTGCGCATTTGTGATCACTGAGGGGTTTCCGATTGGATTCCGCTCCAGGTTATACCCAACGTGCCCAAACTGGATCGTGGGTCAGGTGGCTACGGCCTTTATATGGACGTCTTACGAGACATAAGTGAGTCAGGGGCCTCCGGACCTCTGGCAAAATGAGCACCTTTGTGTGTACGGGAGGACTACTGTCCATGGTGAGGTTATCGGGTTGTCCTAACATGACGCCCAACTGGTATTAATTAAACATGGTTTGGATGGATGGGGCCTTAAAGGCCAAATTAAATTTACTATGGAAACTGTACGCTACGGCGATTGTACATTGTACATTATATTGTGGTCATTTCGATATGGATGGGGCCTTGAAGGCCAAACTAAATTAAATTAATAAAGGATGGCATACACTACGGCGATTGTACATTGTACATTATACTGTTATTGCTCGATACGCTCGATATACAATTGTTTTTTGAGATATTAAATGAATGTTTGGATTGGATGGATGATTAAATGTTTATGAATATTTGGATGGATGATTATGTATATTATACATTTATATTACAGTACTGATTATAACTGTAAAATGGTAAAGCATGAAACCAATCTAATATTAAGATGGTTAAAATGACTAAGTGACCATTAGGGTCCAGGCCCGGCATACTCAGCGTCTATCGCTGATACTACACCTTATGCAGGTTGTTGATTGTCGCAGAAGCCGAAGTGCGAGAACAGGGTAATTAGAGTTTGTTTTAATTACCGCACATGGAGTTGTACTATGGTAAGGTTATGTATATTCAGGATTGGGTAGACGCTCACTTGTCGATGTTTATGGTTTGTGGACTTAGTATGATGTATAGGAGTTTTCTCGTTATCACGGCGGTTAGCAGTTTGTTTACGTTGGAAGTTGGATGTAGTTTGGCTTCGTTGCTTGCATGGGCGAGTAATGGCCGGTGACACCCGAGTGAGTATTGTTGTTGTTATTTATTCTTCCGCTGTAAGACGTTTTATTTATTGCTACGCGAGAGATTATTACGTGATTATGGAGAGGGGTGTTACATTGCAGGCCTAACAGACTTATTTATAAGTTAGTCAGGTAAGTAGTAATGTATCAGTAGGGTGCCCCACATATGTATATGAGTAGAGAACGGAACACGGGAAGTAGTTGACTCCATACTACGGTCAGTAGTGAAAATTCACACTAGAGCAACCGATTACCGTGAACAACAGAAGTGGAGAACGCGTAGAGTATGAGTTATGAAGTGCGAGGAGAACTAATTGTTTAGTACAAACATCTGTTATGCCTTAATATTTTGCGAAGGGAACACAGGATAGCGGGAGGAAATAACCAGCCCAAATACGGTAAGGCAAAGGCCTAACAAGAATACATCAATGTTCAAGGAATGGGATAAACATCCAGAGCTATCACCAAGGGGAAATATTACACTTCATTGAAGAGGGTATTAAACCCAGCCCCGAACACAAGGCAACGTAAATGGTCTACCTGAAACGGGAGACACTACAATGTTAGACAAAGCAGTCGGAAATACGATACCGCAAGGCGGTCTAGTTAACTAAACATGCCCAAAAACACAAGCTAGATGAAATGGCGTAACTCAGCAACACCCAGGAGCAACCCTTGAAGGATGCCTAAGTCAACAACAGTTGAACAATTGAAATAAATATCGGTCTAAATACCGAAGGGAAATACCCTAAATGGCCATAAGGACAACCTGAATTTACCTAACATGAAAAGAAGCGTGATGCAACGACCTTGTCATGGAGCCCAGTACCTACCTCCAATTTACCTAATAGTATACGGAGAAGTAAAATTTGTGTGAACAGCCTACAATGAGCAGAGCTCGAGGCAGTAAGGCTATAAGCCATAAATTTAAACGATTGCAAAACCTAGATAAACTAATATGGAGTATTGCCGGTAATGGCACCAGTAAAAGGAGATTACGTTGTACAAATGAATAGAGCGGAGAACGAACCACTACTTTAAGAGTGGGGATACCTCTTGATATTGTGAGACCGTTGGAGCGGTAATTATGTGAACTTATTGCCAAGAGACAATTTGAACACAAACAGTATGAAGGAAAGAAGCTTGTATAGATATTGTTCAAAAACCCAAAGCGTAACAAGTTTAGTAGTAACCATTGTATAAATACGAAGTGTAGAGTGAACAGCGCTCAGAGAGCATAAGGACTTAAAGAACAGTGTATTCAGTGATCAGCCAAGTAAACGGCGAACCATTGTATAAATGGTGGAAAATACATGAGCGGAAACTAACATAGTAGTGAATGCCATGTAAATCGATGTTGTATAATGAGTAAGAACATGGTGCGCAGTATGCCGGCCATTGTATGAGTACTGTTAAACAATAATATGGAGAAAAAGCAGAGCTATGAGTGCGCAGTAGTGATGAAAAGATAAGTGTTGGCAAGCAGGCTGGGCAATAAGCTAGTAATCTGTACCATGTGACGAAAGACCTCACAAAGAAGGCATTATTTACCCCTATTACTATTACATAACCAATACCCAATTGACAAGTGAATCAATAAGCTTTGGGACAAGTATACCCAATTGCTAAATAACCAACCCCTACTGGATACGGACGTCGTGTAAACACACCAGTGAATATGACGCAAGTCCGTTAAGCATTGGAAATACCAACTGTCATAGTAGTTGAACCCCGCCGCAACAAAGGCGGAAAGAGACTTGTAAACGCTATAAGGACCGATAGATAGGAAATGCAAGGTCGTATAAAGGAAAGAATACATGCACAAAACCAAATGAGGAGGCATGATTAGGAATCAGTGACTACAGAAGCACTGAATAACAAATACCGGCATGGAATATACCTCAAGTGTGAGAATAACAAAGAGGAAGCACTACACATTAGATAGTAGCTCGACCTCAACCGACAGTAAGTCGGAAGAACCAGGAGAATAATCACAGAGATATACAGCTGTATGCGCATTACATATCCAAGGATTAGACAGAAAACCAATTATGTATAAAATCCGCGTACGGTAAAAAAATACCACGCGACAGTTAAGAAACCATCATTCCCAAGATAATAGGGATAAATGGGAGATGTATAGTACATTAGGAATATGAAAAAAAAAGGGCGAACGGAGCCCTAAAAGTTATCAGGGTCGCGCAGCAGAATCTAGTGGGCCCATAATCCTAAAGTTCAATACACATAGTGAATACGAGTAAATGGCTAATAATCTATGCCTAAAGCCTCACAGGTCAGAACCGAAACTGGTTATGAGTTAAACAAACTCCAATGAGAATTCCTAGTTCAGCGACATAACCGTAAATACGGTTAAGATCCTCTTAACGGAACGTATTGCATAATAAACAGTCTGGAAGTTAAAGTACTTCATGATGACAGAACGTCTAGAACCAATGTTAATTAATAACATATGATCAATTACGCGGGCGTAATCCCTTTTAAGGGGGGTAGAGCGCATAATCGCTTAGCGTATGTCTACGTACAAGTGTACGTAAACGATGTGGTGCATAGCACAAAATAATTTGTTCTGACGATTGGTGCATATATTATATGAACATACGCATTCATTCTTGGTTTAATTGTGGTAATTGCGCACAGAAGATGCGAATACCATTGTTATAAGTGTTACCTACCTATTGACATTGGTGTGGGTGTACCAATGGTAAAGAAGAGGAGGAGTAGGAAAACTCCCGGGGAACAAAACCCAATGATGTATGTTTATTCGACACCAAATATAGTATTGTGCATTCTAATTTTGAATATATATATATATATAGCATTGTGATGTATGAATGGTATGAAATAGATATAGAACCCAGTGAGAATTAAATCCCAGGTAAGTTGAGTAGAGGCAAATTGAAAATAATTGATGGACAAGAGTTCCATCCTTTGGAGATGTATTATTTGTGATTATGACTAGAAAGATTAAAAAGATAGAAAATGAGTAAATATCTGAATAAGTTGCTGGTGAATTGAAGTGGGAGGTGAAACTTGATTCTCGGGTGACAAGGGAAACCAAACACAAATTGGGGTGGAGAGATAGTTCAACACTGATGCTGATCACATCAGGGTTCGGAGGACTCTTGAAATCCCTAAAAAGGTGGTCACAATTATCACGTTAAGAATAAATGCAGTTAGCATAAATTGGATTTGGAGCTGTGTTGCGTTCTTAAAAAGGATTTTCAATTAGTTTTTGCAAGATTTTCAATTAATATTTCCAAGATTCTCAAACGGTATTTTCAAATGAAGAATTTTCTTTTACTTGACCTTGTAAAAAGGATTTTCAATTAGTACTTTTCCAATAAAGGATTTCATTCTACTTGACCCTGTAAAGAGTATAATTGTATTACTTGCTCACGAGCCGAGGACGTATGAGCCTTTGTCTTCGGACCGGTGACATGAGAAGTATATGTTAAAATGTATGTGATCGTTTTGATCTTCCAAAGGACCGGGGACCATAAGGTGTCCATCACGACCGGTATCTGCGGGATCACAGTGTATATGTACTCGACAGGGGACTCGAGGACTGTGATGTCCTGTAGTCTTTAGACCGAGCCCATGAAGAGATGTAAAAGGTATTTCTGATTGTTATACATGCTAAGACATGTTGTGTGATATGTGTGGTATATGTTATCTAGACCTATGAGTCTGAAGGTTAATGTGTTATCCAGACCTTGGGTCTGAAGGTTTATGTTAAGTGTAATTGATATGTGAGAACTATGTTGCAAAGTAATCCTGGTATCCTAATTAAGTGATGCACTGGAAAACTTGGAACTTTGAGGACAAAGTTCTTTTAAGGGGGGTAGATTGAAATACCCCAAACCTTTATGTGTTAATTAATTATGTAATTATGATTTTCTAAGGCTAACTAAGTCCTTAAGAATGTTGGTGAAGAAAGAGAAACCAAAAGATAAAGGAAAACATGTAAAAGTCACAAAATGCAAAAACACGTATTTAATTATCTTAGGAGGTATATAACCTTAACTAGGGTTATAAATATATTTTTATACCCTAATTATACACTAAGAACCTGTGGGAAAAATTCCCGAAGAAAATGGATCCAAATAATGCGTTAAAACGCTAATGGAGTCTTAAAGCGCATTTTTCGAGAAAACCTGAAAACATGACTTTAAACAGTCAAATGACCCCATAAAAATTACGGTTGATCATGTAACTATTATTAAACATTAATGGGAGCCTAATAACCATTAAAATTAAAGAAACAAGAAAAATCCGGAAAACGGGCCCGGATTAGTGAATAGTGTAAAAAACGGTAACTTGTGGGGTGTAAATAGTAATAAGAGTAAAGTACTCTCCAATATTGTAAAATAAAATCTGATTCCCCTCTTCTCATTACACTCACACGTTTTTCCCCCTCTCTTATACATATATATACTACTTATCAACAAAAGTCAAAAAGTAAAAGTGTACAAGGTACAAGTACACCTTTTATCCTCTCTCTCTTCCATTTCCCACTCTCTCTCCTCTACTTTTCTGATCTCCCTCTTCTTTCCTGCGTGAGACACTCCCTCTCCCTCCCTCTTCTGATTCATCTTCTTCCTCACGCCAAGAAGAGCTCCAACAATGGCTTCTTCATCTTTTCCTTCATGTACAAGCTTCAATAAAGCTCCGAATTGAAAACCGAGCATAGATTCTTGCTCCTCTCACCAAGACCTATCTCCCTCTCTTTTCAAAATTCGAAAAGGAAGAAGTTCATCTCTATGGGTTTTGGCCATTTGAAGAGAAAACCACATCTTCTTGAAGCTTGGATCTCCCCTTTCATCCAAGGTAAAAATATCCAAGAAAAATCCATTTCTCCTTCCATTTGTGTTGGCCGATTTTGGCACCTTTTAATGACCAGCTTTTCTTCTTTGTTTGAGCTATTTTTCCAAGCCTTAAATGGTGGTGGAAATCCCTCCTAAGATTCAAGATTTGAAAACCATTCAAGAACTACCAAAGGTAAACCCTAACTTGGTGCTTTAAGCACCTTTTTGAATTCTAGATTAATTAATAAGCCTAAGAGTATTGCTTAGTGCTTAATATCCAATTTGAATATTGGTTTAGAGATTGGGCAAGTGATTTGCCCTTGACTGAATTTGGAGTGAAGAGAAGTGGAGAAGAGGAGAAGCGAATTGGAAAGAGAATATAAGAATTCAAGGTAAGAAACCCACCTTGACTTATATTATACATGTATTAGAATTTGGGATGGGTTAACTAAGAGAATGAACCAAAATTATGAGTTAGAATGTGGTTAGTTGAAATGAGAGATAATTGTGATTTTGTTGAATGGAATTATGAATTAATTCTTGATTTAAGGGCCTAAGAGCCATGCATCTATGATTTATGCAATATGTTGTATTTGGAGAATTTGATGAACATTGATGGATTTATATGTGCTGGTAGAACCCTTGTGGGTTTGGTTAGTTTTAGGTTGAGTTAAGTGATGATATGAGCTTTGGACAATGTTAGAAAAGAAGCCGGGTTAAGGCGAAATTCCGGTAGAAATCTAAGTGATTTAAGTGATGTATTGAGTGAATAATAGCCTAGAGAATTAACTAGGTGTTGTAAGAGAATTAATTGAGTTGGTTAAACACCTTAGGAGGAGGGTGGAAGGCTTGGAGTAATGTGTAAAATCTGTAGCAAATAGTGTAAGTGCCTTGGAGTTTGCTAGAGGTGAACTAGGTTGTGAAACCTTGGAGGAGATGGTTGGACTTTGGTGTTAGAGATGTGAATGTCTAAGATGCAATTGGTATGGTCAAATGGTTGGTAGAATGAGTAAACTATCAAGAGGAATGTCGTTAGAGCACAAGTGTGCAAAATGTAAAAGTGAGAATGGAAATTTGTTGAATTTGAGCAAGAGGTTGAACAAGGATTAAACCAATGATTCGAGCAAGTTTAGAGCATGTTTTAAGGTGATTAAACATGTAGAAAACTTGTGGAAAGATTAGGGGAAGATTAGGGGTGGATTAAGAATGGATTAGGGGCTGAAAATTGAAGTTTTAGCAGCTTTTTAGCAGGGTCTGGGACTTAGGGGCCGGACCAAGTTCTGGACCAAGCATAGAAATGCCCTGAGAGTTGATGTAGCAGGTGGTCCGGGACCCTAGTCCAGGACCAGGACCCAGACCAGGCAAGAAAAGTGGCCGAAACTTAGAGAATGTATTGGTCCGGGACTTTGGGTCGGGACCAAGTCCCGGACCACCCCTAGAAATACGTCGTGAGTGTTTTAAAGGGCTCTAAACATGGGGGATTGATTGGTAATGGTTTTGGATGATGTTTAGGAGTTGTTTGGTGACTTGTAAAGGTCCTAAGAAGCATAAACAAGTGTTAGAAATGAGTGAGAAGTAAGAACTCAAATTGAAAAGAGTAAAACTAAGTATAACAGGGCAACGGGTTAAGTACGGGAGTGATAGTAGCTTACATACCATATAATCATGATGTTAATAAAACGTTTGAAATAATACTAGTTGTTCTGAAACTACCTGAGGAGCGTGAGGTGACGCGTTAAGAGTAAGTCCTCGGGGACACGGTAGAGTAACCCATGGTGTAAGGTATGGTTTTCTTGCGACCTGTATCCTACCGGGTTACACCGGCTTGTATGCCAATGTCTTTTTCTGGATGTTTGCCACCTTATAAGATAAAGCATGTAATGAGTTTATAGTAATTCATTTATGTGGCGCGTTTTGTTCCGATACCGTTTAACCTCCAATATGTGTTAAACCGTAGCTAACCGACTCTAGGATCACATCAGAGATCGGTATTCGGATTTAAACGTCCCAACCTACGGGAACGTGCTAACTACGGCTATCCGTGCGTTAGTTGTGTATTGTTGTTGTGTGTAAATGTGTTTGCCCCTTTGAATATGTCGTTGTGTGACGATTGTTGTTGTGTTCATGTACGTCGGATGGTATCTTACCTCCCCTTTGTGTTTAACCAAACTCAACTAATTATAATGTACTTGTTGTGATGAGCCCCATGGAGGGAGCTTCTAACTAGTGTATAACTTGGGGGTGAGGAATCCGGGAGTCCCAGTCGCGCGTGTGTGTTTGGGAGTTGATATCTACAGCTGCTTCAACTCCCTCTCAGTTCGGTTGTTTTCCTTCTTTGAATTCAATCTCCCTCGTGCCTTGTTAAGGGGCTCTCCTGCCTTGACTTATGGTCGGGGTTAGGGGGATATGTGTACGGTGTGTTTGGATCCTATAGATCCGACACACCTTGTGTAAGTTAGTCGTTCGACAAACAGAATGGCAATGTGTTATGTATTGAGATCAACATGAGGACCGATCGTCCTCTAGACTCTATAAAAGTTAGCTAACTCGTAATTCGGTTCGGGTACTCACATGACTCGTTTCTGTGTTAGGTTGGATGTGCATTGCTGTGACAATTGTTGAGATGTTCATTAGTGTTAAGTATTGAAATCGATACCAAGTCTATTGTGAGTGTAGTGTGTTGCAAACCGGTTTAAATGAATAAGCTTTAATTATGAGAGCGAGGCTTTTGAGGTAAAAGAGCCCAAGAACCAAGTAATGTGAAATACCCCAGACCTTTATGTGTTGTTTAAATATTAAATTATGGCATATCAAGGCTAAAAAGTGCCTTAGAAACAATAGTGAACAATTTAAACTATATTAAACACAATTAAATACCATAAAGGCAATTAAGGCAAAAATGTGCTCTAAGCTTGGGAAACCTTGGTTTAGACTCTAAGATCCTACCAAGACCTTATTTACATGCTAATGGACATGTTAAATCAATTACCAAAGAATACCAAGCTTGAAAACAAGTTATAACACAAAATGTGCTTTAAGGAGTCTTAAAGCACATTTTTGAAAAATTGTCTTAGAAATGGGTTTTGAGTGGCTAAATGTCCATAATTACTCTTTAATCAACATGTGTACTACTTAGTACCACATTAGGAAGTCTAAATCAATGGGAAATAAAAAAATTCACAATTTTGTGCACTAATTTGTGAATATTGACCAAATAGTGCTAGTTTAAGACATTAGTCAATTAAGTCAACTATATGTCAACAAAGACCATAAATATCCTAATACTACTAAGGGGGCCGGTTTTTAAGTGTGACTCACCACACTTAGCTAGTTAAATAAAGAAGGAAGTTGATAAAGCAAAAAGAACTATTTACTTTAAGCTTAAATATCTTACAAACTTACCTCTCTCTTCATTCCCTTCTTCCTTTCTCATTTTCCACCGTCTCCAACCTTCTCCTCTCTTCTCATTCTCGGTTTTGCTACAGTCCACACAAATACTCCATCTTTGATTGTCCATATCTCTTAGCTCCATGCTCCAAAAATAATTTCAAGACCACCATTCTCTTAGTTTAGTCAAGCTCTACAATCTTGTCTTTTCAAATCATCAAAACCTTCATTTCGGTGCCAAGAGGAATCACCATGGAAGGAGCTTGAACTCATCTTTTTACATCTCATTGTTCTCCTTTGCTTCAAGGTAAGAAAACTCAAAGAAAAACTTCATTTCCTCTTGTTTTTATGTGTGACAGAAAATCACCTCTTCATGGTGTTTTCTTTTGCTCATTCATAGCTTCATTCCAGTCTTCAAAGGACTAGGTGGAGTCCTCTCTTGTTACTTAATCCAATTCCCATTCAATTATAAGGTAAGACATTCATTTATGTGTTTTAAGACATTATATAACCTAAGGTTTACTAATGAGTATAAGCATGAAGCTTAATGCTCATTATCTTTACTTGTGTATGGATAGAAGGTTGACAAGTGATCAAGTTCCTTGATAATTTTCAATCCAAGGAAACAAGAAAGAAGTTTGGAAGGAAAAGAGGTAAATAACCTAACCTAATGTATCTTAGGAAAATTGAGCTTTAAAATGCTTATTAAAACTACCTAAAGAGCCAATGGTAAATGAGTTAGTAAATACTCATGAGGAGATTGTTAAAGGCATATGAAATGATGTGCGTATTTGCAGGTCAAAGGCATATATTATGTGGAGATTCAGTGTTTAAGGTTTATGCAATTTAAGGGACTAAGAGCCAACACTAGTACGAAATGGTCTATCGCAGCGCCCCTACCGCAGCGGTTGTAAAAACAACCGCTGAGATAGGCCTTTTTTAAAATCCCGCAAACCTATCTCAGCGGTTGTAATTAACAACCGCTGCGCTAGGGTCGTTTAAAAAAAAACAACTCTATCGCAGCGGTTCCTACTAAGAACCGCTGAGATAGGTCTGTAAAAAAGACCTATCTCAGCGGTTCTTAGTAGGAACCGCTGCGATAGAGCTGTTTTATTTCCCCCAAATCGGCTCCAGTTCATCTTCTCCTCTCATTCTCTTCTGTAATCGCGAGAACGAAGACGAAGAAGACGACGGCGATTCTCACGACGCCTGCGACTCCGCCACCACCGCCACCGCCACCTTCTCCTTCCGCGCGCGCCACCCCGTCGCCGTCGCCGTTGCCCTCGCCGTCCCAAGTCGTCCAGGTCGCAGGCGTCGTTCGTGGGTGCTGCGCGAACCCTAGGTTCGAATCCGATTTCTAACTTCGAAATTATGTTAATTATTGTCTTGTTGATTGAATAACTTGTTGTAATATTGTTATTGATTGTTAGTTTAGTTGTGTGCATAATTTGAATATAGATAGATTATTGAACAAGTATAAATAGTTGTGCATATAAGGTGTTCGATAAAATGCCTGAGTTGATATTTTTGCTGTTTGTGCCCTCTGCATACAACCCAAAGTTGTAAAAAACGGTACGGGAATATTGCGTCACAATTACAATGATGCTAGTGATAATGCATCCTTGTTTCTTCAGTAATATATTACTAGAGATTATTTTTGGAAAAAGCTACTAATGTTCGATAAGTAAGTTATGTATCAATATTTCTTCCGCTGGACTTGACCTGAAACATAATCAAACATGATATCAAGTTGGTCATTTAGGAGTCGCGTTGAATTGATCAGCCTGAAGACAACCGAGTACAAACATGTTTTGATCCTAAGATAATTATCTTATGTAGGTGACAAAGCTACTTTAATTAATTAGTTGCGTGGATTCTTTTCTTTGATTGTGAAAATATTTATATATATATATCTGTGTGTAGAAAAGGCCAAATCCAGCTATTTGATGGAGAGTCACAGCTTCTCACGTCCTCCATGTCTAACATTTTACAAAAATGAAATAAACAAGTACACTCGATAAAAAAATATAGTTTGTTCCTGGCAATGTTTGTTAAAATCAGATGCTTAGGATTGGAATCATGTGTAGTCAAACGTATGCAGAACAATGGATTAATTAAAATAGGGAACTTTATTAAAAAGATATTTTTTATTAGTTTAATTTATAAGTTACTAATAAATCATCTTAATTAATTTTTAAAAAATATACTTTTTATTAGTTAAGTTCATAGCTATAAGTTATCTTAATTAATTTTTATGGAATTTGCAGTGACTATATTTTTACAGTCACCAATTCAGTCACACTCTCTAATCTCATTAAATTAATAATGTATTTTATACGACCATCATGGAGACAAAAACGATGATACATTTTTTCCTCATATACGTGCTTAATATGATAATGCTTATAGTAATGGATTTCTTGCCCCCCCTAATATTATTACCTTGCTTCACCGCTGTCTGCAGTAATTGGGGTGGTCTCTGTGTCTCTTTCTTCCTCATTGCTTCTGTTGTGCAGCATGAGCTGAAAGGTAACATCTTCATCTATCTTTTTTCTCTTTTTTATTTTCTTAATATGATAATGATTATAATAATGGATTTCTTGCCCCCCCTAATATTATTTCCTTGCTTCCCGCTGTCTGCAGTAATTGGGGTGGTCTGTACTTCTTCTTCCTTATTTATTCTGCTGTGGACTAAGAGTGAAAAGGTAACATCTTCATCTATCTTTTCTCTTTGTGTGTTTAATTAATTACTGCGAAAAAAGTGGTTGTTGTTAATATTGAGTGATTGGGAATAAGGATGGTTGCTGCCAATTGTTGAATTTATTTGTCGTGGTAAATAAGATGTTGATGAATGCTTAATGATAAGCATGGGATTAACACGATTACGCAAAGGTCATGCCGAATTTTTTCTAGAATCGTATTAGTCTTATTAATTAATTTTATTGGTTATTTGTGTATAACAATCTTTACTTTTCTTTGTCAGGTCTTCTGAATCTGCTATTGGATTTGTACCAGTACTTTCCCAGCCCATCACCAACGCAGTCTCCTAGCTTCCCCCTCTGTAGAACCTTAGAACAAGTAAGTAATTAAACTTTATTTTTTGTTTTAATAACGCAATGATTTGTTGAAGTTAAATTAAATGTGTTAGAATTGTTAGAATAAGGCTAGATTAGTTACGTTGGAACGTTAGAGTACTTAGGCTACGTTAGTTTGGTTGGAACCATAGAGTAGTGCTGAGTTTGGTTACAACCGTACATCCAGTAGAAACACGCTCCATACACAAATGCAGACGAAACTGAAAGACAAATCAATCTGAAACTTGTTTTGTTTTCACATATAGAATGGAGCGTGACTGGATGTACGGCGATCGAGGGGATCACTACTTTGATGAGAAGCTGAAAGAGTTTCTCAAAGCGGCAATGCAACACAAGGACAGAACAAAGGCGGACAATATTTCATGTCCTTGTGTTGACTGTGGGGTCGTAAGGAAATATGAAGACATTGAGGAAATTAGATTTCATCTTAAGTCCCGTGGATTCATGCCACATTATAAACGTTGGAATTTTCATGGAGAAACTGTTGCAGCTAGTGCTTCAACATCATCAAGTGCTCATGATCCATGTTACGCAAGTACCGCTCACACCTTCAATACCATCAATCTGTCGGTACCGTTAAGTGATTCAGGATTCGATGACAGTGAGGCCACTCACCATGATGAGCAAATGGATGAAATGTTAGAAAATGTTGCCGATACTTTTGACGATAAGCCGGAAGAGTATCAAAGATTGTTAGATGCATCAAAGACACCTTTGTACCCTTCGTGCGTTAAATACACAAAATTGACTGTTGTACTTAATTTGTTCAACTTAAAGGGGAAATATGGAGTTGGTGACAAGTGTTTCACTTCATTTCTAGAGCTGATACATGATATGCTTCCTGATGAGAATGGTCTTCCTACATCCACCTACGAGGCAAAGAAATGGATGTGTCCAATGGGAGTTGAATATAAAAAGATTCATGCTTGCCCAAATAACTGTGTGCTTTATAGGGGTGAATACGAACATCTAGACAAGTGTCCTAAATGTTTGTTGTCCCGGTACAAGGACAAGGATGAGGATTCCTCCTTTCAGAAAAAAAATCGTCCAGTGAAATTATTGTGGTACTTGCCGATAATTCCTAGATTCAAACGGTTGTTTGCCAACCCGAAAGATGCGAAGAACTTACGTTGGCACGCGGATGGTAGAAAAATTGATGAAAAATTAAGACATCCTGCAGACGGACCTCAGTGGAGAAATATCAACAGAAAATTCAAACATCATTTTGGGGATGAGGATAGGAATCTGAGACTTGGATTGTGTACCGATGGGATGAACCCGTATGGCACGTTGAGCAGTCAGCACAGCACTTGGCCGGTGCTACTAGTGATCTACAATTTACCGTCATGGCTGTGCATGAAACGAAAATACATTATGTTATCACTCCTAATTTCTGGTCCAAAGCAACCTGGTCATAACATTGACGTATATCTTGCACCACTGATCGACGATCTGAACTTGTTGTGGAATGAAGGGACAGTGGTATATGATGCTCATGCGAAAGAAAATTTCACACTGAAGGCGATGTTGTTCTGTACTGTTAACGACTTTCCTGCCTATGGGAACTTGTCAGGATACTCTGTGAAAGGATTCAAAGCGTGTCCGGTATGTGAGGATGACACATGTTCAGATCGTCTGAAGCACTGCGGCAAAAATGTTACATGTGTCATCGACGGTTTCTTCCAGTAGACCATCCTTACCGTTCGAGAAAGCGAAAGCTATTCAACAATGAGCACGAGACTCGTGTGGCTCGTCTGCCTTTGAATGCAGAGGAAGTGTATGCAAAGGTAAAAGACATTCAAAATGTCTTTGGAAACACATCCAAGCCGCCGAAGAACATTTGGAAAAAACGTTCCATTTTTTGGGATCTACCGTATTGGCGGCATATGCCTGTTCGACATTGTTTGGATATCATGCACATTGTGAAGAACGTCGGTGAGGCAGTGTGTGGTACTTTGCTCAACATACCCGGCAAGACGAAAGACGGATTGAAGGTGAGGAGAGATATGCAAGAGTTGCGCATACGAAAAGAACTACACCCAATAGAGGATGAGAAGCGAACATATCTACCTCCTGCGTGTTATACCCTCTCTAAGAGTGAAAAATTAAGTTTTTGCAAGTGTTTGCACACATTGAAGGTACCATCTGGGTACTCTTCAAACTGGAAGAACCTAGTTTCATGAAGGATTTGAAACTGTTAGGCATGAAATCTCATGATTATCATGTGTTAATGTTGCATCTTCTTCCAGTTGCAATACGAGGGATATTACCAGAAAATGTCAGAAATGCTCTAACTCGATTATGTTTCTTCTTCAACGCTGTCTGCTGCAAGGCAATTGACTCAGACACCCTCGATGATCTGCAACATGAAATTGTTGTGACAATATGCCAGCTTGAGATGTATTTCCCACCATCTTTCTTCGACATAATGGTGCATTTAGTAGTGCATATTGTCCGAGAGATCAAATTGTGTGGTCCGGTCTACTTACGTTACATGTATCCTTTCGAACGATATATGGGGATTCTGAAGGGTAGAATGAAAAACAGATATAGACCGGAAGGCAGTATCATCGAAGCAACAGTGACTGAGGAAGTCACAGAATTCGTGACAAGTTATTTGAAGGATGCAGAGTCAATTGGTATTCCCAAACCACGTCACCATGGTAGATTTAAGGGTAAAGGAGTTATTGGCAAAAAGGTTGTTCGTATCTCTCGTGATCTTAGTAATCAGGCACATTTGTTTGTACTACAACACCTTGAGGTTGTTGAACCCTACTTCGATATTCACATTGCTAAGTTGAGTCGACAAAACCCTACCAAAAACCGTATCTGGCTTAAACAGAACAAAATCGAGTATTCGTCCAATGGTTTAAGGACTATGTGTTTGAGCAAGCTTCATTGAACCCCGAAGATGTCAGTGAAGAAATCAGATGTCTAGCTGTTGGTCCTGGAACAGATATTGTATCGTTTGAAGGGTATGACATTAATGGATGCACATACTACACTGCACGCCAAGATGCTAAATCAATACATCAGAACAGTGGGGTAAAAATTGAAGCTCGGTGACTGAATATGGTCTAGGTAACCAGGTTCAACCAATGAGCAGTAGTAGTTGGTATTATGGTGTGATAGAGGACATATGGGAACTAAACTATCACATTGATTCGTTTCTATTGTTCCGCTGCAATTGGGTGGACAACCGACATGGACTCCAAAATGATAAAGGACTTATTTTGGTTGATCTTTCACGTGTTACAACTAATAAGGAAGATCAGTTTGTGTTGGGTAAAGACTGTGACCAGGTGTTTTATGTTGAAGACCCAAAAGCTAGTAGATGGCATGTTGTTCTTCCAGGGAGAAGACCGGTTTTGTTTGAGGATGAAAACAACGACGATGATGATAATGAGATGATAGATGAAACTGTATCGTTGCATACAGGGTTGCATGATTCAACTGATGATTTACAAAATGATGATGTTCAGACCATCTACGCTCGATCAGACCATAATGAGGGGGTTTGGGTAGAAAACAGATCATGATATATGTTACTATGTCTAGGTAACCATTGGTTGAAATTACATTATATAATTCGTATTATTGTTGTTACAATGTTATCAGAATTAATTATTTATGTTTATTTTTGCAATTATACATCGTTCCATGAATATTGATCTAATGTGTGTGTTTTTGTTCCTCAGTGGATGATGATCCTATTGATGATCCTATAGGACGACTGCTCCTGACTGGGGAAACTCAGCCACAGCAGAGTAGACCGGCAAAACGCACCACACGAGGTGGTAAAAAGAAATCAAAGAAAGCAGACGTAGAGACCACCCCACAGCAGACCGAGACAGCAGGGCCTTCACAGGAAGGACAAGAGTTACAAGTTGCTCCTCCGCCTCTCAAGAAACCCAAAAAACGAGGGGCAACCCGTGGGCTGAAAGCAAATAGAGGCCCCCCGACAAAGCCTTTGGAGTTCAATGAATTTAATCAGCCCACGGGTACCTGGAAAAATGATTTCACTGCTCTAGCCAGGCATTTGGA
>JAIOTZ010001975.1:0-25718 GCA_023374045.1 Limonium bicolor
GAGAAAATTAGTCAGCAGCCTTCCTAAGAACTCCACATTACTTGGTTTAGCCACACCATATAAAATCATGTCGTCTGCAAAGGCAAGATGCGAAATGCAAGGGGCATCCTTACAACAAGAGATTCCTTGGTAAAGATTATCATTCATAGCTTTGTTGATAGCTCTGGAGAGCTTCTTGACAGAGAATGAAAATAAACGGAGACAGTGGATCACCTTGTCTAATTCCCCTTTGTTGAGAGAAAGTTTTACCAGGAGCACCGTTGATGATGACAGAACCTCTGACCGAGGAAATACAATTCATGACAGGAACTCTCCAATGATCGGGGAACCCCATAGCTTGTAGGACATTATCAATAAAAGACCACTCCAGCCTATCATAGGCCTTACTAAGATCTATTTTACAAGCAAAGAGAGGGTTTTTTGTGGCTTGGGATTTAGCTATCTTATTATGAATCTCCCCTGCAAGAATAACATTGTCCGTTATCAGTCTCCCTTGGACAAAACCAGATTGATTTTCTGATATGATGTCAGGGAGGAAGGATTGAACTCTGTTGGCCAAAACCTTGGTAATAATTTTGTAGGAAAAATTGCATAAGGCAATAGGTCTGAAATTACTAAGGTGGGTAGCTCCTGGATTCTTTGGAATGAGAGTAATATAGTAGTCGTTGAGGGATGGGGGAGGGTTTGCCATTAAGAATATCCAAACAGTGCTGGTAACTTGTTCCCCAATGATGTCCCAGAACTGCTTATAGAATTTCCCATTAAATCCATCTGGACCCGGTGCTTTATCAGAGCCAAGGTTTTTCACCGCCCTAACAACCTCTTCTTGGTTGTATTCCTTTGTTAAGTCCATAATATGCTCAGGCTTAAGAATGTTCCCTATCAACTGGTAAAAGAAATTGGAGTTGTTCAAAGAGGAAGCCTTGAACAGATTCTGGAAATGTGCTATGGAAATACACTCCATCTCTTCCCATTTAAAGGCCATATCTCCATTATCATTCTCCAACGCAAAAATGGTATTCCTCCTTCTGTTAGCAGAGGCTTTAGAATGAAAGAATGTCGTGTTCTTGTCACCTTCTTTAATCCACTTATCCCTAGCTCTTTGCTTCCACCAGATCTCTTCTTTAAATTGAAGAAGTTCAATCTCAGCAAGCAGTCTTTTACGGTTGGAAATACTGCCAATAGTTTGCTTGGACAGAGGGATTCTATGTAACTCTTCAATTTTGTTCCTGATCTTATTTCTCACCTTCTGAATACTCCAACCATCCCAGGATTGAAATTTTTCTTTACATCTTTTCATGTTGAGCATAAGATTTTGATTATTACTTTCCCAACACTCTTCCACAATTTTCCTACATTTTTCCTCCAACAGCCACATATCCTCAAATCTGAAAATATTCCCAGGTTTTTTGTGGGTACCTAACAGTCTGATAAGTAAGGGGCAGTGATCTGAATTGTCTCTAGGGAGGTGTTGAACCGCAAGGAAGGAAAGAGGATTTGGGCATCTGAGGAGATAAGCACTCTATCTAATCTACTTACAGACAAGTAGGGACTGGGTTGGCAGTTTGTATAAGTAAAAGGAGAACCACTGAAGCCTACATCAATAAGGCCTGCTTTATAAACAGCTTTTCTAAAGGGGGCCATCTGGGCCTCGCCCCTAATCCTACCTCCTTCTTTTTCTTTCTCAAACATTATTTGGTTAAAATCCCCAGCTATAATCCAGGGAATACTCACTTGTCTACTAAGGGCACTCAGTAATTTCCAGGAAAGGAATTTAAGATGCCACTTCGCCAACCATAGAAACCAGTAAAATGAAAAGTATTCATACCTGTGAATGAAATTTCAGCCGCAATATGATGAGCAGAAGAGTTGATAATTTTAATACCCGTGCCTATCTTCCACAACAGTGCCAGACCACCACTTCTACCAACACTGGCTACACATATTCCTTCATACATACTCCATTTCTTGAAAATCAGATCCATCTGAGCAGAGGATCTATGGGTCTCCATCAAAAACAGGATTTCAGGGTTATGTTTCTTAATAAGCCCTGTGATCCAAGGAACTGCCAGGGGTCGACCCAAACCCCTGCAGTTAAGGCTGATGCAACTCATTTGGGCAGGCAGCCTTGCTGCTCAGCAAGGTCTGCCTTATCTAGGTCAGTATCAAACTCTCAGACTCCTCTAAATCTTCTTCCAGCAGAGAGGAAGGTTTAATCATCAGGGGCTGGGGTTTGGTAACTTTCCTTTTTTTAAACACGGGTTTGTTAGGACCAAGAACTAATGAAGAGTGTGCCTTTTGTTTTCCTGGTCTCTGAGGGGGGGGGGGGGGGGAGGAGAAGACTGATTCTTAGAGGCATCAGCTGAAGAAAACAGGTAGCATTATTCACTCTCAGTTCAGCTTCTTTCAGGACTTCTGAAACGGTTTGGGAAGTATCTTGGTTGATGGATCAGGGCTGTTGGCTTTTTTGAAAGCATCAGAGCCAAAGAAGGAGATAGCTGCATTCCAGTCAAAGTTGTTGTAGAGATTTGAGGGGGGGAGACTCTGGGGAGGAGGGTTCAAGGGCCTAGGAGGCTCAGGTTGAGAGATATTGTGGATTAGCGGGGATAAGGTGCCAAGAATAGGATGGAACTTTGAAGGAGGGTAGCAATACTGACCTGGGCTCTGGCTAAGGTTAACAACTTGAGTAGGCGGGACATGCTGCCTGTAGGATGGGATATTTGAGAGTTCATAGGATGGGGCACAGGGGGATTAATGACAGGTTTAGCTCTGGAAGGTTGAGGACAGAAGGAAATTGGATTAACATTAATCACAGAAGTAGAGGATATGGAGATCTCAAGGGGTTACCAGTAGGGCGGGAAGAGGAGGGCATGACCTTGGCTACAGAGGGAGGTATCATGGTAAGGGACAAGTCGACATTAACTTGCTGGAGGGGATTACCAAAAGGAAAGGGGTCCTGGGATTCGAGATTAAATTGTCACTGATCAGCCCCTCTTCTCTCCATTGTTGCATCAGGAGTTCCTCAGTCACTGGGGCCATGCTGCTTGCGTTTTCAGCTCTAATCCAGGGGCCAAACCTTTCCACCTCACTGGGTTATCTTTAACAACCTTACATTCATTGACAGTGTGAGTTATTTTACCACATCGATAGCAGAAGTTAGGGAGGTTCTCATAAGAGACACGGCAAATTCTTTTAGTCTGCCCAGTCGTGACTATCAGAACTCGACAGAGGGGATCTTGGATATTAACCTCAATTCTGAACCTCAAAACCCTAGAGAGAAGGGGATTTACCTTGTCAGGATATTCAACGAAGGATCCAATTCTTTGAGCAAGCAGGATGGCCGTAGCTCTATTGCAGTACCCGATGGGTAGACCATGGATGCCAACCCAATTTTGACAGTTCTGAAAGTGTGCTCTACAAAACTCAGAGCTGGGTTTAGAGGTTTTAACACAAGCAGCCTATTTTGAAAATGCCACGGCCCATTTGCTAGAACATTTCTAACTTCAGCTTCAGTCGCGAACAAGAAGGCGAAGGTATTGTAATCCACCTCATTAACTCTCAAGTGGGGTTTAGGTTTCCAGATCTGATTCATGAAGTTTTGAATTAACCGAGGATACACTCTACTGGGATACCAAACTCTCCCAACTAGAGCCTTCTTATAGTCGGGATTGGAAGGGTCGATGATGAGAGGTTCAAGGTTGGAAGTCTCAGCTTCCGCTGGATGGAGTTTCAGATTTTTCCAATCTTGTAGCATGTTATCCATGTCAAGAACAGCCAATTCTCGAAGGTAGATTTTTTGGGTATCGAAAGAGAGAGTAAAACAGATGCTAATGGAGGGAGGTTCAAAATCATAAAGCAAAATGAACCTAAATCCGATTTTAGAATTACTATTACACGCTATCATCATTGTTACTATTCGAACTAGATTATCTGCATATTTCAATTCTGCATAATTACTCCAGATTACAGAGAATGAAGGGCTGGATCTACCTTCATTGTGTAATCCAACCGGCCGAGACTTCTTCTCGCAAATCCTCTCGTCTATCCCTTGCCTCTTCTGCTTCTCCACAGCCACCCAATTGAATCCCGATGCGACGTGCAGCAGGACTGCACCTCACGACTCTCCGCCTTATTCCTCTCTTTTATCTCCCCGCATTCAATACTCTCGCTTTTCTCCTCTCTAAGATCCGAAACACAATCTTTCCTTTTCTCAGATCTAACACAACTCTGTGCTAATAGCTTATGATTAGCTATATTTCTCTCGTTGGGCAGAATTTGCACAACAAAGAAGAAAGGGGTAGGGTTTCTCCTAGCGTGCCCGCGCGTTCCCGAGGGAACTTTCTCTCTCTATTTTTTTTTACCATAGCTTCCGACGGCATGGACGTGGTGAATCCCTTTCATCTTAACTCACTCTTTCTTTAATGCACAAGTTAGACATTTCATCTATTACGTATTACTTGTACTATAAGGTAAATGAAAGTCCCTTCGGGGACATCCGATATAAGGTAAATGAAATTTACTTTTTCAATTAAAATTTTTACAATCTTGTGTAGAGAGCTTTTCTCGAATTTTATTAAAAGGAGTTTTTCTTTAATAATCTCTTAAAGCTACCATAAACTTTATACAATTACTCATTTATTTCTATTTCTAATACTTGCATAAAAAGATAAAAAGTAAATATTTGTAAATAATTTTATAGATCTTTAATTGAATATTTAAAAAAATTAGATGGACATTTATCCAAGATCATCTATTGATTAAAGTTTCAATTACTTACTTTGAGAATATAACATAATATCTTCTTTGCTAGCCAGCTTAATAGAGCCAATGATGAATGCAACTTAGACCCTATAAGATCAAGGACCGCAGAAGTTTTAAAATAACATGTATATGTAGTATTTATAGATACACATTCCATATAAAATTAATTAATATAGTGGATTTAGTAATAATTTGTATCTTTATTATCTTCTCTATATTATTTATCTATTTTCTTTTTATATATCAAGATCGATTTACGCAACAAAATGAACAGTGACGTGCTTTAAAACAATAAAAGATAACTAATAAGATGTTTAACATTATTTACAAATTTAATATTTATACACTCTTTATAAAAAAACAATCTTGTTTTATTATATAATGTGCCCCACATTTACATAATCCTGACTTCTTCACCACTGGCGAAAGATATTTCATGGAATAAAGCATAACAACACCCTACTGACGCCACATTCTGATATTATTAGCTTCTTAATATGAATGAAGTAATTATAAAAAAAAAAATGAAGATTGCTTTTCTGCGGATCCCACATAATAAACGCTTAATATTAGTAGTACTAAAAATATATCATTTCCCGATCAGTTGCTGCGTTTAAACTAAACTTGAGGTCCACTGATTACTAGAATGTGACCTTAGTTATATATATAGATATAGCAATAAACGAGGTCGATTGGGTCTTCGCGTGGCTATATTTACAGCCACGACATCTCTGATTGAAATTTGAAACTTGAAGTAAATTTCTATTTTGTTTCCATACCTTGTAGACTTGTAGTTGTCTTGTCACAGAGTGCGGCGCCACGGTGCCTTTTCATAGTATGTAATTCCTCTTTTTACTATATTTATACAGAAAAATATAGGTTCAGTATTTATATTATATTTAGCAAAATTTTAATGATATCATGATTCAATATATGTATAATTTTTATATAACAAAGGTGTATAGGCAGATTCAACGGTATGGTTAGAGTGGACAATGTTTTGTGTGGTTGTATTTGTGGGTCCAGTCAGTATGTTGATTAGATTGTTTGTGTGATACATGGATAAGAGGAAAATTTATATTAATTTTAAATGGTTGTAATTTTTGATATATAAGTCTAAAATGAAAAAATAATATCATTTCATCTAAATTCAAGCTCTTTAACATAAGACCAGTCATATTTGTTTTGACAACTTTGAAATTTTTTTATTTTTATATGTGTACGATGATACAGTAGGGGTGTGCAAATGGTTAAAACGATATCCGTCAACCGAAGTTTAAAATAAAGTACGGTGTTCGGTTATAACCGAATTTAATATTAATATCAGTTTTAACCGATAACCGTTTTAACCGATAACCGTTTTTTATGTTTGTAACACCCCAACTACTAATCCCGTCATTACCGTCTAATCATCCCAAACTTCTATACAAACGCAGCGGTTAAATCATACTCAACAGCGGGTGATACAATGCCGTTAGTCACCCACGTGACTAACAAGGCCTACTTCCAACACAGCATCGGGCCGATGGACCGGAATAACCGAGTACAATAATTACAATCCAACTCCAATTCCAAAACGAGTATACATGCTTCTCCATTCAAACCTTACTTAAGTTTACAATCCAAATATACCGAGTTTCTAAGGTACAAATCCAAAATACAATACTTCTCACGAGCTTTTACAAACTTATCAAAAGCCTAACCTCCTACCCATGTCCTCACAATTCTACATGTTCTCAAATACATAAGGGTGCACCTCTTGGTGCACCGGTAATTTAAATGGGCTCCAAGCCCGTATACAACAATTCGCTATCCAAGGTAATCCCTAGTTAACTAAGCATGACAGTCCGGTCTCACTCTCGACCTCTTAGCTTTGTCGGGTACCTGAAATAAAAACAGTGCCCAAAGGGGCTCAGCAAAAGCTGCATATGACTTCCGCATACCCTGCGTACTAGGGGGTACGCCAACTAATTGGTCGCCAACATTCAGTTCATTTTATAATAACAACATGCTAATATAATTGAAAGCATAAGCAAGCAAGGCAACATATAACCGAGGCATATCAATCAAGCACAAGTCTCATAACCAACAACCAAGGTCCAATCCCAATCAAGCTTCACAAGGGGTTAGCCCAATTACCATCCAGGTTAATCGGATGTCATTATCTCAATACTCAAGATCATCAACTCAACCAAGTCCAAGTCATCCTCAATCCATTTTCCTTCTCTTGCCAATACTCAATGTTAAGTCGGTATGACCTCCGGGCAGGGATAAGGCTATCCCACCACCGGGCTTAAGGTGGTCCACTTAACCAGGTTGCTACCCATTTAAGGGGTTTGGATCGTGGAAAAGATTATAGCCAGGAATCGGTTAACAATCTCTCTTGTTACCTCATCCTCACGCGTGGCCGAAACTATATCGAGCTTCTCAAATACTCCAAATTACTCAATTCCCAATTCGCAATGTTAGAGGGTTAGATGGTTAGGGAGTTAGTGAGAAGCCAACAACAAACAATCAAGCTTTCACAACTAAACAATGATTCAATCAAGGTCATCTTAAACAATCACGCAATACTTCACTTTCAACCACAACCTTCCAACACAGCCACAATTCAACCAAGGCATCACACTCTCAACTAGTGAGAAGTGCACATTCACATCCAAGTCTTCATCCACAATCACATATATTCATGAATTATACATCTTCACATCCCAATACAATCCAACAATTACTTTGCATTACAAACAAAAGGAAATACAATAAATTCGATTCGTGTGTTTTATCTTGTTTAGGTGATAATACAAAGCACACAAACAAACAAGTCGGGGTAACCCCGTTAGGATACAGGGCATGAGGAAATCATACCGTTCACCGTAGTTGTTCGATCCCTAATTCTCCTTCGGAGTCCAATCATTCAAATCCTATAAAATTCGTATAATCGGACGGTTAATTCTCTATAATTAACCTAACTCTTTAATCTTTAGAGTTCCCCGATTTGCAATTACTTACTCCTTACATTTCAAGCTTGTTTACATTTGTTACTTACTTCATTTTAGTTCTCAAGCTTGTTTATACCACTAATGACCTTTATATGTCATTAATTAAGTCTTAACAATCTTATATTATCAATACCATTCAAATCCCCATCATACAATACCATTTATATACATTTTAAAGGCTTTTAATGTTGGTCCGGGTCTATAGTCCCGGACCAACACTGGAATCAACTTTCGGCTTCTTTTATACACTGGTCCGGGTCTCTTGTCCCGGACCACTACATTTTCCAACTTTCGGGGCATTTTTTGTGTTGGTCCGGGACTTGGTCCAGCCCTTAAGTCCCGGACCTTGCTAAAAAGCTGTTAAAACTTCATTTTTCAACCCCTAATCCAACCTTAATCCACACCTAATCATCTCCTAATCTTTCCACATGTTTCGTACATATTTAAACATCTTAAAACACTCCAAATCATGCTCTAATCTTTAGTCCAATTCATTACCCAACTCTTGCTCAATTCATGTTTGAATTACATAGATTCCACACTTACATTCTCCAAGAACTTGCACTTATTCTCTAGTCTTCTATGCTACAGATTTTACTCCTCATTCTTACTCACTCCTTGTTCCACACTAATGCACTCTAATACACAACTTACATCATTTCTCATCTCCACATTCACCCTAGTACATCACTCTCTTCTAATCCAAAACCAAGGCAATTTAGCCACCTAAATTCACCCCTACAACACCTAGTCAATCCTAGGCTCTTTCCTCCTTTCTACCCAAATTTTGACAGAGGTGCCCCTAAAATTCTAGCATTGCCCACACACCATTTAGCTCACTAATTCATTCCCAATATCCACAACAATTTCAACACACTACATCACTATAATTCCTGCACTTACACTTTTATCTCCCATTGGCTTCCAAGCCCTTAACCATCATTTAAACCATGCTTAACATATCTCGATCCTTACTTAAGGTCCATCAACATAACTAATACTCAAAACAATATAATTTCCTCAAATTCAAGTACTTAAAATCAGTTTCAAAAATCATACAAAACCAACTCAAGGTAAGTGCATTTACCTTAAATTTCTAGCTTTCTTTGCTTTTCTTCCTTTCTCCTTCTTCTTCTCCTTTTCTTTCTTCTTGTTCAAGCCTCACAAATCCGGTAATGCTGCAGCCAATCAATGAACAAAAATCCCCACTTAAAACTAGCCCTTATTTTGCCTAGGGTTTAAACACATGTTTAAGGTTTAAAAGAGGCATTACCTTGCCAATGCCTAGATGGGGTATTGGACAGCAACAAGGCAAGATTACAACTCCAAGGATGAAGAAAAACCGGCTGGAATGAGAAGAGCAAGAGGCTCAAAAATCTGGAAACTTCTAAATTGAAAGAGAGAGCTAGAAATGGTGGATTTCGAATTTCTTTTTACCTTAGAACAACAAGGAGAGGGAGGAGCTTCCAATGGTGGTTTCAAGCTTCAAAACCAGTCATACCCATGGAGATGAAAGTGGAGCTTTTCGATTTTTAAAAAGAGGAAGATGATCTCCTTGGCGAGGGGATTCCAACGGTGTGATTTTTGTAATTTCTTGGACAAGGATTGAGTGGTCAAAAGTGGAGGAGAAGATGGGGGCTGCTATGGTTTCTTCAAATTGCCATTGATGGCTGTTGGGAGGAAGAAAAAATCAGAGAGGGGGAGCAATACGTGGGGAAGAGAAGGAATAGAGGAGAGAGACTCTTTTTTTTTTTTTTACTTTTGTACTTGTTTCTTTATTTTTTTGTCCTTTAGTGTATTAGAGTAAATTAAGAGAGTGAGTGAGGGAGGGGGAAATCGGCCCCATACACACACATACAGATTTTAATTTTTTGTTTGCAAATGGGACACATTAGTTTGTCTTATTTATGCTTTCACCCCACAACTTTCATTTTTTTTGCACTATTCACTTCCGGAACTCGTTTTCCGGAATTTTCTCGTCTAATAAATTTTATTGGTTCTAGACCTTCATTATGGTTTAATAATATTTGGTTGACTAAAATTATTACAGGTCTATTTAACCCGCTTAAAGTCGCATTTTCCCGGTTTCCTCGAAAAACGCGCTTTAAGGTTCGTTTGTGGTTTTAATCCATTTTATGGATCCGTTTTCTTCGGGAATTGTTTCTACATGCTATTTAGGCATAAATAAGCCTTAGGAATCCACCTAGGTTCCTAGTCAAGGTCACATAACTTCTATGGTTATGTAACACTCATTTTTACATTTTTCACTTTTTAAGGGTTTTCTTTTTTCTTTCGGTTTTATTTTCTTCACCAATATGCCTTAGGCACCATTAAGCCCTTAAATACCATATTAGAATAATTTTAATCGCTATAATTAAGTTCGGGGTATTTCAATGTACCCCTTAAGAAACTTTGCCCTCAAAGTTGTTCAAAGTTGGTGAATTAGTTTTCTTTGTTCAATTGACCCTCAATTGTCAAAGATCATACACACAACACCTTACAGAATTAAAATTCTGTCACACAAGGGTATTCACCTCAACCGCAACCACATTTTCAACGTAATTCAAACCATCTCATCTCAAACCAATTCGACACAATTCAAGCACCAAATCTCAATTCAATCCAAATGATACCACAATTCCATTTACTTCAAGCACCAACAATTCCACAGTTACACCCAGTATTCCACAACTAACACTCTAGTGGTTTACATTGTTTACACTGAGCCAAACAAAATGTATACAACATACATACAATGCAATGCTATTCCAAAGCAATGCAATACACACTTCGATCCCGCAGGCACTCAAGTCATCTAGACACAGGACTTCTCTGCATCCTGCTGCCCTTGGAATAATACCACATCATACCCTACCACCATTCTCCGGTAGAGGTTTCAAGCAAATCCTCATTCTCAGGTTTCACAAGAAAATCCTTTCTGAAAACACAATTAACTCCCGAATCCAACTTATGCTCATTACACATATTCTACGCGTGATTAATAGTGACCACTTGAAGGGAGCTTCAAGAATCATTCGACCCTGATGTGATCAGCATCAGTGTTGAACTATCTTTCCACCCCATTTTGTGTTCAGTTTCCCTTGATCTAATCAGGACCAAGTTCGACTTCCCACGTCAATTTCAAACAATCAAATAATTTGATATTTCCATTTTCTTTTTTTTTTACTTTTCCTAGTCATAATCATAAACCATTCATCTCCAAATGATGGAATTCATTCCATCAATCATCCAGGATTTTACTCTCCACTCCTAGAACTTAGGTTATCAATGCTCTTAATTTACTCTCAATTAACTTACTCAAGTAACACAATACTTGTGGAGCTCCATCCACCAATCATTCTCAAATGTCTCAAACAATCACCTAGGGAACTCAATTCCCTCTAGGTTCTACATCAGTTTCATACCGACTTATGCATCGCAATGCCGTGTCTATCATCAATTAGACATATACTATAGGTGTAACACCCCTCTCCTTAAACACGTAATAATCCCTCTCGTAGCAATAAATAAAACGTCTTACAGCGGAAGATATAATAACAACAACAATACTCACTCGGGTGTCACCGGCCATTACTCGCCCATGCGAGTAACGAAGCCAAACTATATCCAACAACCAACATAAACAAACTGCTAACCGTTGTGATAACGAGATAACTCATATACATCATACTAAGTCCATACACCATAAACGTCGATAAGTGAGGGTCTACCCAATTCCGAATATACATAACCGTACCATAATACAATTCACAGTCTAACGTCGTTATACAAACAAACTCCATATGCGGTAATTAAAGTAATCCCTAACTACCCTGTTCCCGCACTTCGGCTTCGGCAATGATCATCAACTTGCACAATAAGTGTAGTCTCAGCGATAAACGCAGAGTATGCCGGGCCTGAACCCTAATGGTCACTTAGTCATTTTAACCATCTTATTATTAGATTGGTTTCATGCTTTACCATTTTACAGTTATAATCAATACTGTAATATCATGCATAAATATACTTTATCATCCATCCAAACATTAATAAACACTTAACCATCCATCCAATTCAATCAGTCATAAACATATAACAAACAACAATTGTATATCGAACATATCGAATAATAACACTGAATAAACGCCGTAGCGAACACCATCCTTTGTTAATTTAATTTGGCCTTAAGGCCCCATCCATCCAAACCATGTTAATTAAATACCAGCTGGAAGTCATGTTAAGACAACCTGATAACCTCACCATGGACAGTAGTCCTCCCGTACACACGAAGGTGCTCATTTCGCCAGAGGTCCGGAGGCCCCTGACTATTCTCTTTGCCTCGTAAGGTCCATATAAAGGCCGTAGCCACCTGACCCACGATCCAAATAGGGCTCATTGGGTATAAACCTGGAGCGGAACCTGATCGGGAACCCCTCAGTGATCATAAATGCCCAACCAGGTAGTTCGTAAACTACACTGGATTCCTCACCTCAAGTCACACCATCTCTCTCTCATAATGTTTAAGATATGCTCTTAGTCTTATGGAGAATATAATTATTAGTTAGCTGCCCAATGGGTCTCACGCATACCTAGAAGTAATCTAGGTTATATTCATGTTCGAGATCCATGCTCTAGAGACCGACAATGTCGTGACTCATTCCTAAGTGTTTTACTTAGGTTACCATATACTTAATATTAATACTATGGTATTATATCAAGTAACCGTCATGTTATCACATTAAACGTATATGTATGTTTATATAAGTCGATCTATAGTCGACGTAGTGTTAGTCCCGTAGGACGCTCGTGCATAAATAATTAATGCAGTAACACATAATCACATACACGTATCCAAAACACTTAACACATAAGTGATAACAACCAAAATCCGAGCCCAAGGAATTCCTTAGGACAACTCAGATCAAACCCCTTTACATACCGTACACCTTAGACCAAGGATGCGCAGTGTAGACCACTAGCTCGTCAAGCGTCTTTGTCTGAAGTATGATCTAAACGGTAATAAATACTATAAGTCAGTCTCCATGACTAACTACATCCGGTATTTCCGAATAACAAGTAACCCCGACAGTTCATCCCCGGAAATCTACAGTTATTTGTTACGGGTTTCTCTAAACCAGTCGGCTTTGTTACTAAAACTCGTAAGTCGTACTATTTCGACTGTTAAGTTTAATTCATTATATTTCTTTAATCTTTTCCATCATTTAATTTAGGTATATAACCTATAGTTGCATGTATGCATGCATTACTTATTATATTATATTATTTTTCCACATCCATTATAATACATGGTATTATATAATCCATTAAACTATATTTGAATTCAAAAACTTATAACCTATTGTTTATAAACTATTTTCATGTAATGACCTCCACCATTATATTATATGGTTTCCAACCATAATATATCCATCCTTATATACATTATCCTCGTATATGTATATATTTACCATATAGGTAAGTTTCATGAGTTATAAAACTCTTATATTATATGTTACATTTTTATCATCTTATATTAGATGATTATTCCTATTAGTTGTATTATATTATACAACTTATATTAAGATCATTATCCTAATATTATGTAACATTTTATGTTGTATATTTACAACTCCTAAGGTTTATTCAATATTTACCTTAGTTTATAAATCTTATTTATTTATAGTTTGTCACATTATTCAATGTGAATATCCTTACTTGTATTAATTCCATTAAACCACCTTATACCATATAATTGTTATAACATTTATAACATTGTAGACCATAGTCTAAAATTCATTTTCCAATCTTTAATAATTCTGTACAGCACCTTATTTTATTTAAATTCCATTTTAACTCCATAACATTATGTAATGTTATACCATATACTAATATCATATAATATGATATTTTTATTACCTTTAATTTATAACCTATAGTTTTTATACAAAACTATTTATATTGCCGCATGGGCAACAATGTTATAACCTTATTTCTTTCCATATCCCATAGTTTCCTTTATTTACAAAATTACCCCATTATTTATACCATGTTATATATATATATATCATATAATATAACATTTTTAACTTATAAAATGGTATAACCTATGGTTTTATTTTTGTAATATTTCCGAACAGACCATGTCTGTTTCTAATTTAATTTCCAACCCCTTTAACTTACCAAATTTATAATTTGACCACATATATAATGTTATGTAATATATATCATATATTATAACATTTTAAACCTTAATATAAATATAACCTATGGTTATATAATATTTAAATTTGTGAACAGACCCAAAACTGTTCTATATTATTTTTCTAACCCACCAAGTTTCTATAATTGCCATTTGGCCCAATTTATAACATATAGTTTTATAATATCATTAAAACTATATATTATACTTATATCTTATAAAATACTCTTATATTATTCTAAAAGTCACCAAATTCCACCAAAGGGTTATAATTAATATTACTAACCCATATGCTTTCGGTATTTGCTATTCCACCACATATATTTATCCAAAGTGTCACAATGACATAATAACTATATATTATACATATATAGTTTATTTTAATTCCAACATCAACCCAATAAATTCCTAAAAATTCCTAATAGCCCATGGGTGTTTATAATACCATTTTACACCCTTTATTTTCGGTAATAACATATTTACCACATATGTTATAAAAATGTTACAATTAAATACTATCTTATTATAAAACCTTAAATAAGTTATTTAACTTATCTAATTTGGTCAAAACCTACCATATGGTCAAGGTTGACCTCCTTAATATTTCCTTGACCATCAATTTCCACATATTACGGTTTGTACCCCTATTTTTCAGAAATTACCATTTAACCCCAAAACTTTATAAAATCTTATAATTTTTATTTAAACTAATTTAAACCTCTAATTTTTGGCTTTATTAATATATAGCCCCCAAGTTTAATTTAATTACACTTTATACCCCAATTCCTTGCGGTAATATATATGTGCTACTTAAACTTAATTAAAACCTTATAAATGCATAAATAAAATGGCCTAAAGTACATGGTCTTATTACAAACATTAGCTTATAAAATAAATTACACATAAATGCCCAAAAATGCTTTAAACTCTCGGCCTTACCATATAGTTTTCCATATTTACCAATTTTCCACATAATGTCTTAAATTTGACAATTATGTTAATTAATTACTTATATAAATTTACTAAACCATTCCTTAATCACCTAAGGTCAAAATAAGACCTTAATAACCATATTCACTCACGGCATATATATACACATATGTATAAACACATATTAATATACCAAGTGTTGGTTTAAGTGATTTATACCTTATATTTGCCAAGTTTAGGCCTTGTTTGGCCACGACAATTTGGAGATAAATTTCCACAGCTTCTTAGATGAGTTCTAACAGCAATATAATGATATGGTTAGGTCCCAAACATAAACTAACCATAAGAGTAATTTAAGTCATGAAAAACATGAACTTTTACCTTGAAAATCAAGGATCTCCCAAGCTGCTCTCGGCCTAAATTTCCACAAAAGAGGGCATCAAAACACTCTTTAAACTCAGCTATATAACAGCCAATGATCTAGGTAGAAGAAAGCTAGGGTTTACCTTGATTAAAATGGCTTAAAATGGAGTTTAAGCTTGGAATCAGACACCAAATGATGTGGTTGCAATTTCTACTGATCAAGCATGATAAATGGAAGATTATAAAACCGGGAAACAGGTTTTACAACCGGAATTGAAGAGGATCAAGAGATAAGTGCTTAAAGCACATTTTTATACCTTAAGAACAAATTTAGAATTCTCCACCTCCTTCCCTTGTTACAGCCTAGAATCACCCTTATTTTAACCTCCAAAACAACCTAGAACCATGGATGGAAATGGTTGTTGCTTAGCTCCATGGAAAGAGGAAAGAAATGTGAAGAGAATGAACATAAAATGGCTTAATAAGCTTACCTATGTCAATTGGTGTTCTCTTCTGAACTTGGTATGTTCTCACGGTTTTGGAGAAGCCAAGGAGAGGGTGGAGCTGCTTGGTGTCGGCTGGGAAGCAAGGCAAATGAGAAAAGAAGACTAGTTTTGCTTTTATGTTAATTAATGTTACTTTATGTAATAGTAAATGATGATTCATTAGATTGGCTAGGATATTTATGTTGCTAATGGGTAAGGATGACAGCTAATATGGGGCGGCAATGGAGGGCTTGGTCAATGGATGACATTTGACCATAGTTTAAGTTAAGTAATTAAATGTTATTTTTGGGTACTATTCATCCAAAATCACCCATTTTGATTTTATTTTTAAACTTTGATTTAGACTTTATAATATAGTCTATCATGTCAAATTAATGTTATAAAGAATGTAATCTAGTCTTTAAAGTGACAAAAAGTCATTATCTTAGAGCTCATACACAAAAATGTGCTTTAAGGTGTTTTAGTGCACATTTTGTGTCACAAGGTGTTTCTGAGCTTAGTTTTCCTTTAGAACAGTTTTGTTGTGTTCCTTACATGATAAATGATCTTAGGAATCCAATTTTATATAAAATAGAGGTCATTAGACCTTTAAGGTTTCCTTAGAGCACATTTTTGCCCTACTTGACCTTGAAGCATGTAAATGCTTGTTCTATGTGTTGGAGTGTTGTCCAACAATTGTAATATGTTCCTTTATGTTTTATAATGCTTAGGACAAAGTTTTAGGTCCTAAGAAGTTCATTTGGGTATGTATTTACCCTAAACAGTCAAAGGGTGCAATATCTTGCTTTGTGTTGACCGTTGTTGTTCTCAATTGACTTTTAAGGCATGTTTAGGCCTTAATTAATGTGATTAGATGTTTAATCCATGTTTTATTAGTTTGGGGTATTTCAATATACCCCCCTTAAAAAGACTTCGTCCCGAAGTCGCTTATTCAAATAGGTAAGTATATTAATATATGACTACCCATTATTCCCAAAATGTATATCTATGTGATATATCATTTACACACATCGTATTGCGCTTATACAACACATAGCCATCACTTTGTGGCGTTAATTCAATCATATATGGATATAGGTGATCCATCAGCACCATTATTTCCCATCCATTCTACAAACCCTGACAACCTCCCCGAGGTGTCCATAACATACCATCCTTCCATATTCCATAACTAATGATTCATTTCGCATCTAAGCGATACCATATGTAATCATTCTACAAAGCATATATATATATATATATATATATATATATATATATATATATATATATATATATCACAAGTAGCATAAGAAAGGTATTACACACATGGGTGTAAATACAACATTCGAACAGGTATCTCATAAGATACATACATATAGGTGCACATTACACACAAACAAACCAACAACGTACGCCACGTGTACCAAACATAACCAACAAAACCTCGTATGCCCCGCATACTACCAATTCACTGTATGCCATGCATATGAAACAAACAAATAAACAAACCTCGTATGCCCCACATACCACAAACTACTGTATACCCCGCATACGAAACAACAAAACTTAGTGCACACACGTGCACAACCAAGAGGCTCTACCCCCCTTAAAAAGGGTTACGCCCCTGATAAGTGCAAAACATATAGACTTATTAAGGTTTAATCACCTTATTAATTGCAGCATTTTTAGTAATGTTTCTCACTTATCTTGGTTTTTTCCTATATTTATGTTGTTATATTAACTGATGTATTATATGTGTTAAAATGTAGGAAAAATGACAAACAAAGACATATATTAAAAGGATTAATCTAACTTGTCACGCGTGAAGCACGCGTCCGCCCTGTACCGCCCCATAACAGGCGGACAACACTAGAGAGGCAACCGCCTCATAACAGGCGGACAACTCTACGGGAGCAACCGCTTGATAACATGCGGACAAGAGACAAGGAAGAATATAGAGAGGAGACCGCCTGTTAACAGGCGGACGACAGAGAGGGCAACCGCCCCAAACCGGGCGGACAAGACAGAGGAGACCGCCTATTAACATGCGGTTGAGATACAGAGGAGACCGCCACTTATCTCGCGGACACGTGTAAATGTCAAGGAAATCAACGGGTTATCTTCGCCGACTCCCTCTGCAAGTTGCCTCGCCATATCCTTTAAACAGTCGGCGCCTACCAGAAATCACGCACGCGTTGCAGCCCTGTCCCCTGCGCAATCAATGAGCTGCAATCAATGGGGAGCTGCAATCATCGAGCTCAATCAATGAAGCTGCTGCTCTGCTTCTTCTTCCTCTATAAATACAACACTCGTCTCACCTTCTCCAGTGTCCTTCCAGAGGTTCCGTCCGTGGTTCCTCCTGGAGTTCCAATTCACACCATCATTCCATTTTCGTACCACTTCATCTTCACTCATTCGTTCATCTCATTTCTAATCTCCCGCTTCTCCATTTGTTTTCTTTTCATTTCATTAGTTTAAGTATACTCTGGGAATAATTATTATGTATCTGTATTAATTATGCAATATGTCTTACTGGTTTTAGTTTTAATAAAGTTTGTTACGGTTAAAGGTTTTCTCGCCATCTTTTTAATAAACCTCATGAATTTATTAAAATGCTTTACTAAGTCTGTTTTTGATTTCATCGGTTGGAAACAGATGGGTTGATTAAGCCGTAAAACTGGGGGAAACTTATTTTCATCGTTTAAGTTAGTACTCAGTTGCAAATGTAATCCCTCAACACTCCTCTGCCGTTCGCAGGCTTTTGCTTGAGTTTTCATCGGACCTTGCATTACAGGTGAACGAGTTCTTATGAGTTTTCATCGGACCTTAAGAAAATATCAGGAATCTTGCCAAACAATTATAATTAAACCAGTAGACCTAGCATGAAAGAGCAGATATTATATTAATCTGAACCAGAATCCCGTTTAGTTTATCTGTCAACTTAGTTTATCTTATCTTTTCTTTTTATTTATTTTACAAGTCAATTAATCCCCCCTCTTGTGACACGCTTAGGTACTATTATATGTACATTAGTCCCACGGTTCGACATCCGGTTGCTTACATTTTCACTATACTACTGCGACCGGGATTTGTTTGCAGCCCGACGTTTATTTTGAGTTTTTAATTTCTTTCTTTTATGTTAATTACACCTGTTCTAACCACTCACTTTATAACGTCTGCAGCCCCCGTACCCCACAAGTATACAATAGCCGCTCAACAAGGAGCGCTGGATACTTGGCTCTCACCGAGTTCTCCAACTTGTGGACTATCCTCATAACAGAGAGGCGGGTATGACTCTAGCCCTTCTGGGCTCCACAATACATAAAGGGTGAGGCACTGAACTATTAGTGCTCTCTCCCAAGTTCGTTCTAATGGGCCCACTCGCTTCGTACTGAGGTGCAGACCTATGAACATAGGCTCAGTTTGCCTCTTTTCATTGCTGTGTATCCTCTCATTTGGATCACTAGCATACATGCGTGTGTCATCTCTCACTGATATTCAGCTTGAGGTGTAATATGACATTGGCTATTGTTAGTACTTAGTGCTCTTTGCACTTGTCTTAGTAATACTAAGACGTACAGCTTGTCATCCGTGTCTCCTAGTGGTTTTATTCCGGAGTAACACACAGTTGTAGTTCTTTGATACACACTCGTGTTGATATCCATTGCATCTTTCTGTATTTCCACTAGATTAAGGGTGTGTTCACTTGGGGGTATTTGGGAAAGGGAAAGGGAATCATTCTCTTTGTGATGGTTTGTTTTTAATTTTAATAATGATTACCTTTTCCCACTTTTCAGTTTTGAAAACCCCCAATTCTCTTCTTTCCCATTCCCCCTAAAATCATGGGGAATAGTATTCCCTTTCCTTCCTTTTCCATCATTCTCTCCCACTACGTAACTCATCATCGTTATTTCAAGCAATGTTTAATTTAATAAATGTTTTAAGAATTAAAAATATATAAATATGAAATATGACTTATTCAAGTTTCAATTATAATTAATTAATAATAAATATTAATCTACAAATTAAGTATGCTTACATGTACTTAAATAAAAATCAAAAGTAAACAATTTATGTATGAGCAAATATGTTAGATGGTGTATCTTAAATAAAATATTTACAATGATTCATTTAGTTATTTTTCTTATATACTAAATATTTCTATTTAATATATATATATATTAAATACTACATATAATAATATTCAAAACAACTTTTTTAAAAAATTTGGATTTAAAAATTATACCATAAACTTTTAAAAAACTTACTAATATGAAATAAATGACTATATTATATTCCCTCTGTCCCTTGTTGACCGTCTTATTTACTATTTGGGCATGTCGTTTGACTTCAATATTTAACATATAAGATAATAAAATTTCACAAATCTAAGTTTTATTATTGATTCTTTATGTGATAAACTACATAATGCAAAACTTAATTTCATAAAACTAATGTATTTTATGTTAAATATTGAAGTGGAAAAACGTGCCAAAAGTAAACAAGAAGGTCAAAATGGGACGGAGGTAGTAAGTACTAAAAATTAAGTATAGTCATTATTAATTATTTCATTATCATAAACAATTCACTTTAATAAAATGTTATTATTTTATTTTAATAACCTTATATTATTGAAAATATTAATAAGTAAACAAATATTACATAATTAAATGTGAACTAAAATATTTACGCTAATACCAAAAGATATTGAGAAATATAAAACAAGATATTAACATATAAACTTATTCTTAAAATATTAAACATTATGTAATGTATGTATTAGATAAATATCTATAATATATTGCAAATATTTTTGAATTATAACATAATTTTGATATAATTAATTAATAATTTTTATTTTGATTAAATGTTTATATTTTTATTGAATATATAATTAAGATTATTTAATTTATATTTTGTTTAATTATCAATATGTTTATGAAATGAATGAACATGGATGATCATTTTGAGATTTGGAAACTAAAATTATTACTAAGTATAAATTTTTTTTGAAGAAGATTGTGATTCCCTTATATTCAAAACCAAACAACAACAAAGGGAATGATGCATAATTCTATGTCGTTTCTCTTGTTAAAACCAAACAAACTTTTTAATCAAAGGGAATCCCTTTCCTTTCCCCCCATTCCCTTTCCTGATTCCATTCCGTTTCCGTCGCGTGAAGTGAACACACCCTAATAATTGCACAAGTGCAATACCAAAACACTCAGTCCTACAGAGTGCAGAGGCGTAAACTCTGAGCAGCTAATATCTAACGAGTCAAACAGATAAGATGAGTGAATTATCATGTGAGTGGTACATGCCAAGTCCATTGTTCCTTGCTTAAGGCATCTGCTAATATTAGCTTTGTCTCTCATCCTTGTGTAATCATGCGTTTATGTCCACATCATCTGGTAGATTTCCTCTGGATTGCAACAATTTGCTCGATCCTTATGAGGATTCTACATAATATTCGTCCGTAATGGGTTTCCATGTCTTCACTGTATACCGTCTACTGCTCTGTGTTGAAGGTTCTTGATTTCTCTAGCCCGTTGGTTTAACTGCGGCTCTTCTCGTCCATCTTCGAGGTAATCTACATCACTGTCCTTAGTATGTTGACTACTTCTCGTGTTCCTAACACTACGTGTCTACATGCATGGGGTACCGTACTGATACATTACTACTTACCCGACTAACTCATAAATAAGTCTGTCAGGCCCACATGCTCCTATCGGAGTGCGGTCGTCCCATGTCTCGTTTAGTAAACTGGTAATGTCACAACCCCAAAACCGGCCTAGTTCTAAGGTATAGACACGCCGCGTGCTAATAAAAGACTAGGAGCACGCTAGGCTTCCCAAAAATTCAGATTACAAATATTGTTCAATAACTATAAATGAATAGTCCAAACCGAATACTAATAAAGCCCAACATACATAGGCCGAACAAATCTAAGTATCTAATCATAAGGTCGGATAAATAAGACCATAAGAATAAGTTCAAAATAGCATATGACTAAAGCTGAACTGGAATGACAAATAAAAGCAAAGGACCTCCAGCTGGTTAATCCTTAATCTGCAAAAATGTTGTAGTGGAAAGGGGTGAGCAACCACACGCTCAGTAAGCAACAAACGTCAACAAAATGAGCAACGCTCAAAACATTTTTACTGAACATAATTATACATATATATATATATATATATGTATCAAAATAGTAATAACACAAGTACTGAAACCGGATTTCAAATCTCACTGAAACATAGCAGAATCTTATACAAATCAGAACATAGCGAAAACAGAGTTTTAAAGGGACCCTAGTTCAGAGCATACAGAATAGGTCCGAAGACCTCAGATAACAGAATGGGTCAGAAGACCCCAGATACAGAATGAGCCCGTCGACTCCAGATAACAGAACGGGGAATGCCCGTGATACAGATACAGAAGGACGTCCTACATAGCGCGCTACGGGATAACTCGACCCAGTCATCCACGGCTCAGAAACAATGAACTAGGTCCCAAAATCATGTTATAAAATCACATGAACTTATCAAACTTAAACTGAAGCAGAACCAATAAACTAAATAACCAACCGAATCCATAAATTTTATAATAGAACCGGATATTATAAATAAGGTATAAGTGTAAGGGTATATATACACATAAATTAAGCAATATACGTACGTCTTTCTACATATGTATTTATATGGCGATAGTGCCGCAGTTCAAATGGCCTAATATAGCACGTACAAAACCTCAATTGAAAATACTCTTGTGCATTTTTATAATGCCAAATTACATAGTTCATCAATGATAAGAAATAGCAGACTTAAAGCCCACGTAAATATACAAGTACAAAATCGATTTAGATACTACTGTTGAGATAATCCAAAGAGGATAAAGATACGTACAGCATTCAAATTCAAGTTAATACGTATTAAAGTAATGCGTCGGAAAATGTTTACGGAAGAATCATCTCAATACTGAAGGTCATAATTTTTAAATCCAAATTAGTTTATTATATTTTAAAACAAACAGGCCGACACCATCAAACAATGAGTTCAAATCAAAACATCTTGACATAGATATGTATATATAAAAACTAATGTCGGCCTGCACTAGTTGGTAATACGAGAATAATTTTCATAAGGTCAACGCGCACCCAAATCGAATCAGTTCATCACCTACCTGACAATCTGAGATCACTGTTAAAACCTCCTAAATTGATGTTATGATCCTTCCTGAATCACCTGGATATTTGAGATTGCGAGAATAATTCTGTAAATATAACCGATGTCAAAACTGACAAACTATCCATCAAAATCTGAACCCTGACAACACTGATTAACTGAATAAACTCGTACCGATAAACCTTATCTGTCGGACTGATAACAATTCCACCGTTTATACTTCCGGTTGACCCAAAATCCTGGCACTGTCACAAACGGACTGTAATTAACAATTTAATCTCACCACCCATTCGCTTGATATACATGCTCACGGTTGGCTCTCATCAAAAATATTAAGAAGTGGTAGTCATGATTACCTTGAAGATGATAAACCGTTGCACCAATTTCACTTTGAAAGAACAGAGAAACAGCGGTCGTCAAATGAAGAGAAGTGTGGCAAGGGGAGCGGCGCAAACAGAGGCAGAAAAGAGTCTTCTCTGACTTTCTAGGGCTTAGACTCCTTTTATAAACCTGAGTATTATAACCTCCAGTTATAGTCAACTTATTATCTGATTACGGTAATCTTTATCTCCAAAAATAATCTCCTGATATTATATATACATATATTGTAGATAATATATATATATATACATTCTTTTTTTTTGGGTACGCTACAATCTTCCCCTCTTAAAAGAATTTCGTCCTCGAAATTCGACGTACCTTAATTTTCAAAGAGGTGGGGATACTTGGTCCGCATTTCTTCCTCTTGCTCCCATGTGGCTTCACGTTCTGAATGATTAGCCCATAAAACTTTCACTACCGGAAATGATCTTCTTCGAAGCTTTTGCACATCACGTGCTAATATCCTAAGTGGTACTTCCTCAAAAGATAAGTCATCACGAAGCTGCAACGGCTCATACTGAATCACATGCGACGGATCAGCAATGTACTTCCGAAGCATTGACACATGAAAAACATTATGCACTCCTGACAGAACTGGCGGCAAGGCCAAGCGATAAGCTACTTCACCAATTCTTTCAAGAACCTCAAAAGGGCCTATAAATCGTGGGCTTAGCTTCCCACTCTTTCCGAATCTCATAACTCCTCTTACTGGAGATACTTTCAAGAACACATTGTCCCCAATCTGAAATTCCAATGGTCTCCTTCTATTGTCAGCGTAACTCTTCTGCCTACTCCGAGCTACTCGAAGACGCTCCCGAATTATCTGAATCTTATTAACTGCATCCTGAACAACTTCGGGTCCCAAAAGCTTCCGCTCCTTTAGATCATCCCAGCAGATAGGAGACCTACACTTCCTCCCGTAAAGAGCCTCAAAAGGTGCCATACCAATACTGGATTGGTAGCTATTATTGTAGGAGAACTCAATTAAAGTCAAATGATCATCCCAATTCCCCTTGAAATCTAACACACAAGCCCGGAGCATATCCTCTAAAATCTGATTGGTTCTTTCTGTCTGGCCGTCTGTCTGAGGGTGATACGCAGAACTAAAAGCAAGCTTGGTTCCTAACACCTTATGCAAGCTATCCCAAAAGCGGGATACAAACCTGGGATCTCTATCTGATATAATAGTTGCAGGAACTCCATGCAACCGGACTATCTCGTCAATGTATAGCTTAGCCAATCTCTCTAGACTGAAAGTGTTCTTAATGGGCAAGAAATGGTCACTCTTAGTGAGACGGTCCACAATCACCCACACTGCATTATTACCCCTCAAAGTCCGAGGAAGCCCAACTATGAAATCCATACCAATGCTCTCCCACTTCCACTCAGGGATTGGCAATGGTTGAAGAAGTCCTGCAGGTCTCTGATGTTCAGCTTTAACCTGTTGGCAAGTCTGACATCTCGCAACAAACTCAGAAATCTCCTTCTTCATATTATTCCACCAAAATGTCTCCCCGAGATCTCGATACATCTTTACCCCTCCAGGGTGCACTGAATAAGGGGTTCTATGCGCCTCTTGCATAATTTCTAACTTAAGAGCTGAATCATTTGGCACACATAACCTATCCCTGAACCTCAAACAACCATCATCAGAAATTCTGAAATCAGTCTCTTTCCCAGCCGAAATTCTCTCCCTGACCTTACTAAGATATTCATCATCCTTCTGAGTATCCTTGATCTTCTCAAACAAAGTGGGCTGAATCTGAAGTGCTGCCAAAACACTAGAACTTCCTGACTTTGTGACCTCAATACCCATAATCTGCAATTCTTTTAAAGACATATGAGACCCAGAAAACAAACATGCTACTGTGGATGCTCCTTTACGACTGGAGAGCATCTGCCACTACATTAGCCTTTCCCGGATGGTATAAAATCTCCAAGTCATAATCATTAAGCAATTCTAACCACCTTCTCTGTCTCATATTCAATTCTTTCTGGGTGAACAAATATTTAAGGCTTTTATGGTCTGTATTTATCTTACATGAAGCTCCAAAAAGATGATGTCTCCAGATTTTCAGAGCGAACACAACCGCAGCCAACTCCAAGTCGTGGGTTGGGTAATTCTTCTCATACGGCTTAAGTTGTCGCGAACCATAGGCAACAACTTTTCCGTGTTGCATCAAAACACAACCCAAACCCTTATGTGAAGCGTCACAATATACCTCCAAACCATCAGTTCCTGAAGGTAAGGTAAGAATAGGGGCAGTAGTCAATCGTATTTTGAGTTCCTGAAAACTCTTTTCGCATGCTTTACTCCACTCATATTTAATATCCTTCCGAATAAGACGAGTCAGCGGAGTAACCAACTTAGAGAATCCTTCCACAAATTTCCTGTAGTAGCCAGCCAAGCCCAGAA